>JAGDQP010002293.1:9164-103346 GCA_022664845.1 Lepisma saccharinum | reverse complement strand
TGTGTGTGTGTGTGTGTGTGTGTGTGTGTGTGTGTGTGTGTGTGTGTTTTGGAGAATAATTTTTAATCTGGTAACCATTAGCAGTTGAAGAAGTTTTCCATATCCACGAGCAGAAACTTCCCATTTTCGTCGTTAGATGGCGGCAGATGACATTGGGTACTTTAAAGCAGGTAGTGACATCTAACAAGCATTTTGAACTCTATAATCCTCTTTAGTCATATCCAGGATCCACAGTAGAGGCGCGTAAATTAAAAATGATGTGTCACAAATCCAAAAAATATTTTTTTTTCAAATCAGAACTATTTTCCATGAAGGCGCGTTACGTGGTTGTGCATATTTCTACAAGTCAACAAATATATACGATATTTCACTATTTTTATTTTTGAAATAAGAAAAATCATTTATAGACATGCATCAATATTTTTTTCTCCGTAGGTACAAAACACATACCGGTACCTAAAGGAAGTACCTGTAGATAGTTTTTACTGTACCTAGAAACTAAATTCGCTAATAGTGCTTTTCTTCGGTACTTGAGCTAATAGTCGCACGAGAAATTTCTCAATGATAAGTTTTTTTTTATCTTCGATTTTTTAAAAGTCGGAAGTAAAAAGAAATCGGAAATACCTTCATCGGTAAACAACATGGCAAGAATGCAGGTATAGCTATAATTAGAAGATAAAATACAAAGTTTTAGAATATAATTTAAAAGTACAATATGTTCATTGAATTCATGTACGTATTTATGGCCTTTTGGCATCCTCGACTCAGGTCACAATATGTCATACTGTTTCTAATGACCCCTTTGTTAACTGGAGGTAGGATTTTATTAGATGTTTGAGGCAACTGAAACGGAGACTAAAATTGAACTGGCTACACTTGAAAACAAGAAGAATACATTACCTCTTAAGTTCATAAGCCCCTCGTACACGATTCAATAAAGCTTGAACAAGAGCGTTGAACAAGCAATTGGATGAAAATGACGTCACGAGTCAGAGACTCCACACAGGAAATCTCTTGAATTCAAGTCTTCTCATCCAATTCGTCCTATTTAGAACCTGTCCTATTTTTATTGAATTCAACGCACTGATCTACCAATCACATCGCTGGTGACTTGAACACGTGATAACAGTGCTTCCGGAATGCTAAAAATTAAGATGTTAACATGGAGCAGGGAATTTTTAAAACCTTGTTTTTATGATGCGAAATAAAGATATTATCAGAAAATCAAAATAAAATAAATAAAGGATCGCTACAAGAAATTCCATCGCATCTTGCTGAGGTAAAGTGTACCTGATGTTTCTTCTGTAGCTTTTGTACAATCACTATTGCAATAGAAATTGATACAGACGGTTTACTATAATTCCTAATAAAGTTCGTATTGTATTTAGAAGCAGTAGGATATTAATATTTAAAGTACCACTGAGTTGCTCATAATTTATGTGGAAAGGTCGAGTTTTTATTTACTGTATGTAGGAAGTTCAAAGCTGCTAAATATAGAAGTATCTGGGTACACTTTACTTTAGGGCATGAAAAAATGTAATCTTTTCCAACGTGTGTGGAAGGGCTGTAACTTAAAATATAACAAAGTTTCGAGTCATGGAAGTATTAAATTAGAGTGAAAAAGCGAAAAGTACTTGGAACTTCTTGCCTGCTTCCACGTTGGTGAGCGAGCACATTAAACCGTGCATGAAATAGCGAAAAGTACTTGGAACTACTTGGCTGCTTCCACGTTGGTGAGCGAGCAAATTAATTTGTGTATGAAATAGCGAATAGTACTTGAAACTACTTGGCTGCTTCCACGCTGGTAAGCGAGCACATTAAACCGTGCATGAAATAGTGAAAAGTACTTGGAACTACTTGGCTGCTTCCACATTGGTGAGCGAGCAGTAAACTATGCATGAAACAGCGAAAAGTACTTGGAACTACTTGGCTGCTTCCACGTTGGTGAGCGAACACATTAATTTGTGTATGAAATAGCGAATAGTACTTGAAACTACTTGGCTGCTTCCACGCTGGTGAGCGAGCACATTAAACCGTGCATGAAATAGCGAAAAGTACTTGGAACTACTTGGTTGCTTTCACATTGGTGAGCGAGCATTAAACCGTGCATGAAATAGCGAAAAGTACTTGGAACTACTTGGCTGCTTCCACGCTGGTGAGCGAGCAAATTAATTTGTGTATGAAATAGCGAAAAGTACTTGAAACTACTTGGCTGCTTCCACGTTGGTGAGCGAGCAAATTAATTTGTGTATGAAATAGCGAATAGTACTTGAAACTACTTGGCTGCTTCCACGCTGGTGAGCGAGCACATTAAACCGTGCATGAAATAGCGAAAAGTACTTGGAACTACTTGGTTGCTTCCACGCTGGTGAGCGAGCACATTAAACCGTGCATGAAATAGCGAAAAGTACTTGGAACTACTTGGTTGCTTTCACATTGGTGAGCGAGCATTAAACCGTGCATGAAATAGCGAAAAGTACTTGGAACTACTTGGCTGCTTCCACGTTGGTGAGCGAGCACATTAAACCATGCATCGCATATAATAAAAAATCTAACCTTCTTTAACCCGCCTTTGCTTATTCAACATTGTGGCCATGACTTTTGTAGCAAATAACGTGTCATTCATAATACGACGCAATGCTATTAATATACCGCCGCATCCCTACAATCTGCATGTAGTAATGAACGCAAATAAATGTATTGCGACACGAAGTGTCACGATTAGTATGCCTCCACATGGCGCTATCTTGATCAACTGGAGTGCGTATGTTCGAAATAATAGTAAAATATGCAATTTTCACTTTGGATTGTTAGTTGTTGTTAGATGTTTATAGAAGTGCGTGTAACTGGAAATAAATAGAAATTTATAAGGATTGAAAAGAGTTTTAAATAAAGCAATAAAAAGTCGATGTTCGAGGCATCACCAACTACGGAATCGCAGCCGTTAATCAGGTTATTATTTTATTAAAAGTGACGCATATCATGTTTAACATTTACTCCATGTTCCTGCTTTCAACGCAGAAAGTGCAAATCGACTCACTTGCTTTTGGCTCTATCACACTTCCGCTTAACTTATTGAATCGTGTACGAGCACCATCCAAGCACTTTCAACACTACTTGCATACAACTCTTTGATTATACCAGTTGGATCGTGTACGCACTCATCCAACTTCTTGTTCAAGAATTTGATTCAATGTTTATTGAATCGTGTACGAGGGGCTACTCGAGCATTTGCTCAAGAAATGTCTATGAAAACGGGCCTTAGCAGCTTCTAGTTTCATTTAGCGCGTTGTAGCGACTTTTTGCTGCTGCTATGGCGCGTTTCTCACCTCTGTTGTTGGCAACACTGCATTCATGTAAAGGTGATCGACTTGACGACCTGTGTTGGGCTGGGGTTCTGAACTTTTAATGTTATTTAAACTTAATGGTTCATTAAATTTGGAAGGTCAGTTAACAGCAAATGTGTCGTGTATTTATGAGTTTTATCATCAGTTGAATCCTGCAGTGTCATACAAGTTGTGTGATAATGTGTTTTGACCTTGTATGGAGATTTGACCGTTGATTTTTTTTTTTGTATTCGTATTGGGCTGAAGTTATCAATCAGGGGTTCGAGCCAGAAGTAATTATATAAATTAATGTTGCGACGTTTGTACAATCATGTTGTTCGATTTGTATGTGCAGAGTATAATAGTTTATATCCAATACAGAATAAAATTTGCCAGCCGCCCGAGTTTTAATCTGTGTTTAGTGGGGTTTATTCAAATTTTGATAACAGTTGATCACATGAAAATAAATTTAGCAGTAAGATTAAAAGACTAAATAATTTTTGAGACATACTCAAAGGAGCAGTAAGTGCTTTGTAGGAAGGAAGGAATATTGATTTTTGCAGGTGTGTTATGTGTCAAAAGTAAAACTTCACGAACCAAGATAATACCTCCTACATAGTGTACAAGGATGTTGGAGGCCCTAGTATTAGTTTTTTCGGTATTTTGCTAATGTAGCGCATGATTTTTCCGAATGAGTCACCGGTTCATGAATCGGAATCCTGGAAATTTTACGATCATTTTTGACGCTTTGCTACAAATTGTCGAGTAAGCGATAGCGAACAAAGATGGGTTAGCAAAAGCCAGCGTAGATTTTTTTCATTGTACCACTCGTTCCATTCGAAATAACTCGCATATGTACTTCGATAAGCACCTAGCGACTACCAGCAAAAGTTCTACGAAAACCTACGTTATATTACATTGAATATGCATTTGCGTTGATCAACACATAGAAACATAACTGCAAGCGGAGGACTACTAATGGGATGAATGTGCCGTATTTTGCTGCAATAATGTCTACAAGGCGAAAACAGGATAGTTAGGTGGTATTTTTTTTTCCATTATACGAGATGCACATGACGTTTAACATATTCCGTGTTCCCGCTCATTGTAGATGGCAGCATATACATTCCCACTGTTCGCTCAGCTTTCATTTGTTTTACGTGTGGAAAGTTTTGCTGCAACGAAAACTTCTTTTAATTGTCATTCATAATAAATATTTCTCGAATTGACATTGATGTTCTAAACTTGGAATGTAAGATTTAAAGAAAAGCATTGAAAACGAGGTGTGCTGGTTACAAGTTGCTAAGGTTTATTTAGCATGGAGGTATATCTTAATTCATTATGTATTTTACGGCTAACGATCTTTCAATTTTTGTAATGTAACTTCAGTAAAATGTTAAGTCGAGATTACGACGCCAATGACAATATTCGCACACAACCAACCTTAAGAGGCCTCCGTACCTAACTGCGAGTGAGTGAGTTTTCCTATTTTTGAAGATACTGGACAAATGTCAAGCAATAATGTAATTTTGGAAAGCATCCCCAATAATACATGTGAATGTGTATTTGAGATTTTGACATCGTTTTTTTAGCTGAGAAATTAGAATTCCCGTAATTGCGTAGGCGTATGACGTCATCAATTTCAGAATCTCAGATAGTTTATTTGATACACATTCACATGTATTATTGGAGCCGCTTTCCAAAATTTCATTGTTGCTTGTCATTTGTCCAGTATTAAAACACAGACATACGCAGCGTATGTATGAAGAACTCGTAGTTGTGATTACGAGAAGTTCGTTTTTTCTCCGTACGCTAGTATTCCTACGAGACGAGACAGAAAACGTGACTGAACCCTTGTAAAATGCAGTATACAACTTTTCAGGACGAGACAGCCTGAATCTCGTCTCGTGGGCAACACTACCATGCACAGATAGTGCATTACCGTTACTGTTCTCTACCCCCCCCCTTTTTTTTTAAGTTTATGGAAAATGGGCTATACATAACGATATGCGCTCAGTGGTTACCAAGGCAAGGCGTATGATATTAATGAGACATTTATTCGTATATGTATGTTAAGACCATTATACGAGCGGGGATTCTGTCAGGATTTTCAATTTAGGAGGTGAAAGTATAATTTGAAGGATTTCTATCCACTTTAAACGGTAAAAATGTTGAAATTGGGAGGTGGGCTTGAGAATTAGAGGGTCATTCCACGCCAAATCGTACAGGGGTGTCACCCGACCATCTCCAGTTTCAATGAAATTTTGTGTACAGATATAAGAACCCATATTTTTTATTTTGCCCATATTAGCTCTAGTTTGGTTTTGACAGCGTTCGAAAGATAACTCTGCCCGACGACTTTTTGTATGCTGCGATGAATGAACGGCACGTCACTCCGAACTTCAACTCAGCACCGCAAGGCAACGTTTGACTCAAATGTATTCAGATTCTCCATACCAAATGTAAATTTCATGAGGATTTAAAAAATCAGGACTAAAATGGCATAATTAAAATTCTAAACCATGAAATTTAGTTTCAAAATGGCGGCAATCGAATTTTTCAAAGGTATTTACTGAATTCCGTGTATCTTTTTTCTGTAAGCGGGGAATTCAATGAATAAATTTCAGTTAAGGAGCACATAATATCCTATTAGGAGAATAAAAAGTATTAGTGGTTTTTTTCTGTTAACAGCCTACAGAGCGCGTTATTCAATAGATGACCGTAGGTTTTATAGTACGGGCGATACACCATAGATCTTACAAAATACTTCATTTCGTAAAATAAGCACTGCGCTTGGTACTGGGGTAGTAGTTTCCAATAGAAACTATTTCAGTACGAGACCCCATAAAAATATCCCTTAAAAACCAAGATGGCTGCACATGGTAGCTCGCTTTTCGTCACACACTACAAAAATATAAGTAGAGCCGTGGAACAGTACAGATAACGTAAATATTCATACTAACTCTATGAATACAAAACCACCAGACCACAAAAATATTCAGAATTCAAGATGGCGACCTTTTCAAAATTGTTGTTTTTGGATCGTATGCACTGCAGATTGCGACAGAAACATGTACTGTATTTGACAAAGAAAGCATACTTACCTATAAATGTTATTTCAGAATGAAATCCCACAAGAAACTCCCCTAGGATCCAAGATGGCGGCCTCTCAAAATGTCAGCACGTAAGTAATTGTTTGTTTATATCTGCACTAAAAATTCAAGTACAGGCATACAACATGGTGCAGATTAAAATATGTATTCACACTAATGTTTGAATACAAAACCTTCTGAAGATAAACCTTAGATTTCAAGATGGTGGCCGTTTCGAAACACTATGAATTTAGTAATTTGTCACAATATCCTATGTACATAAATTGAAATGAATAAAACCTAATAACGTTTGATAATGTTTAACAATTTTCGTGTTCAGAAGAAATAATATTCTCTCTCACATTTGAAATCAATTAGTGCAATTGTTTAAGTTATTACATAAACTTTCAAGAGCTTTGGGACAAAGTGAGATATTTTTCATCAAGTGAGAACCACTGGCACAAGCGTTGTTGTTGTCACTAATGTCAAGTTTCAAAGATTTTCTGCAATTTTCGCAAATTTTTTGACCAGGTACCAAAGTGATTCCTTCTATCTTCTGAACATCCTTTGCATAATGAAGTGTTATAGAACGTAGATCACTTTTTCTAACCTTCGTGTGGCATTTTAAAGGATCACAACACTTTTGATACTTGTTCTCAAAGTACTTTAAGTATTCACAATAATGGTGTAAACAAAGTAAAGAATCAGCTTTTAGGACGAATCCTTGAATTCTCCACACAAGAAGCTCTTTCTCTTCTTCACATAATTGAGAAAAACAACGAAGTTTTTTTTTTTTGTTTGCAAATGACATTTAGCACGAAGCAATAAACCTACACTACACTGTCCGTAAACAGAATGAGAACTGGGACCCGTGTCTCGTTCATTGGTCATGTCGTATGTTTTACGTTTATTTATTTATTTCGTCTTGTTTTACATGGCGAAGTTAAGGCCATCACGGCCTTTTTTTTACACTCAACCATCAATACAGGGTAATTAAAAGTTTCAATGAAAAAAAAAAACACACACACACACAATAATAATCAATCTATAAACTAATGATAAAAAAGAAAATGAAAATTCACACTACAAAAAAATACGCAAATATAGATAATTACACCATTGGAAACACCACAGAAGTAAATAATATTAAATCATGACAGTTATGGACATGGAAACAATTAACATTTAACAATTAGAAAGAATAAGGTGAAAATTGTCTACGTTCCACTGCGCATCTATGTTCAGACATGTAGATACGCAGGTTGAAACATGTGCATATGACTCATGGATTACATTTGTCATTGTATAAATACCCTTATTTGAAAAGACATCGAGATGATACAAAAAGTATTTTGTTTGTTTGGATAACTGAATGTCGTGTACGTTGTTAGGCTGCAGTGGCGGCTCGTGATTGATGTGGTGGAGGTGACAATGTATTTAATTTTTAGTTTAACGTGGTCATTAGGGTATTGATGGATAACTTATGATGAAATGAGTTGAAATGTGATGGCGTTACTGTCAGTTGACGTCTAAACTCGAATAGCCATGAGCGCACGTGCTTGTGTTGCAATCTGCAGTGCATACGATCCAAAAACAATTATTTTGAAAAGGTCGCCATCTTGAATTCTGAATGTTTTTGTGGTCTGGTGGTTTTGTATGCATAGAGTTAGTATGAATATTTACGTTATCTGTACTGTTCCATGGCTCTACTTATATTTTTGTAGTGTGTGGCGAAAAGCGAGCTACCATGTGCCGCCATCTTGGTTTTTAAGGGATATTTTTATGGGGTCTCGTACTGAAATAGTTTCTATTGGAAACTACTACCCCAGTACCAAGTGCCGTGCTTCTTTTACAAAATGAAGTATTTCGTAAGATCTATGGTGTATCGCCCGTACTGTAAAACCTACGGTCATCTATTGAATAACGTGCTCTGTAGGCTGTTAACAGCAAAAACCCACGGATAGTTTTTATTCTCCTAATAGGATATTATGTATTCCCTTAACTGAAATTTATTCATTGAATTTCCCGCTTACAGAAAAAAGATACACGGAATTCAGTAAATGCCTTTGAAAATTCTATTGCCGCCATTTTGAAACTAAATTTCATGGTTTAGAATTTTAATTATGCCATTTTAGTCCTGATTTTTTAAATCCTCATGAAATTTACATTCGGTATGGAGAATTTGAATACATTTAAGTCAAACGTGGCCTTGTGGTGCTGAGTTGAAGTTCAGAGTGACGTGCCGTTCATTCATCGCAGCATACAAAATTAATCGTCGGGCAGAGTTATCTTTCGAACGCTGTCAAAACCAAACCAGAACTAATATGGGCAAAATAAAAAATATGGGTTCTTATATTTGTCTATAGGTGCTGTATACAAAATTTCATTCAAATCGAAGATGTTCGGGTGTAAAATTGCATTTCAGCTGTACGATTTGGTGTGGATAACCCTAGAGGGTTTTGCAGAATCTTCGATAGCGAAGTTCCAATTTTGATGTATTTATATCCTGTTCACCGCTTGTGAATAAAGTGCTAAAATATATTATAAACGCCATATTATGAAACACTATTAAATGAGGAAAGCAGTACTGCCCATAAGGGCCGTTTTCTGCCCCTCAACCGATTTTAATGAAATTTTGCACGTAATATCCAATATGAGAGTTCCAATCATCCAAATCCTGTGTCCATACCACTTCCGGTTATCATGGAAAGCGCGTCCAAAAATGACCAATTTCGGATTAAATTCTTATATCTCCAGAATGGCTTAAGCTATCAAATCCAAATTTCGTATGGAAAGTACTAATATAATGAGCATGTTACACTATAAACCAAAATACCATAGCTTTAACTGTTTTGGAAATAAAAATTAGTTTTATGTAAACGTCCAATTTTCGTTATAAAAATTGCACTTTTCTCAGGATATAACCATTTTTCTCAGACCATTAGTTTTCTCCACAAGTAACTGCAATTTTTCTTGCGATATATTCATCTTTATACGTGTCTTTCACAAGCGCAGAGCGACAGACGCTGCAAATGGAACACGATACGGACGTACTCTTTTATTACCTATTTGTGTGTTGGGTATTACATGATCCAGAGCCTTCTACATCTTAACTCGGCTATTCGCAGATTCCACCACCCACTGTATTCCTGTTACTATCGTTGAGTTATTTGCCTACAAGGTCGTGTGCTGTTTTTGTCCTTTCTTCAGGAACTCGGGCATTTCAGATTAGAAACCAAGTCTGATAGAAAATGGAGTGAATCCCGGAAGCCTCTATCGACGACGAAAATGTTATTCTCTTGAAGACATGCTCGCATTTCTTCGATGTTGTTTTTAAGCATGTGTTCTGATATTTTAGCGTCCGTGCTCCTAGAGTTCGTGAGATAAGCAGTAAATATTTTCTACTTCAAACACGGCTGATGTTATCAACTAGAAACTTTTATTGTGAAATGTTCATAATATCGGTATTTGTCACACAAAATACAGTCTGAATATCATAAGAACTTTCAGACATATGATGGTTTATTTAGCTGAATTTCAAACTTGTACTTCCACGTGAGGTACTCAACTTCAGAGTATAAAATGTTTCTTCTAAACATCAGTCCCCATCAGTTGCATAATGGTTTTTGAATATGTTCTTCTACATGACATGAAGATTCTTTGAGCCAAGTATCGTTTTGTAACTAGTTGGGGTTGATGGTTAGACAACACAAAGTTTCCTAGAAAAACTGCATTTTTTATAAGTAAAATTGAACGTTTTCATAATTTTTATCTCCAAAACGGTTAAGATATAGACTTTCGGTTTACACTGTAACATGCTTATTATACGTATTAGTACTTTCCATACGAAATTTGGATTTGATAGCTTAAGCCATTCTGGAGATACCAGAATTTATTTTGAACAACACTATAAAAATTAGAATCCGGAAGTGGTCATTTTTGGACGCGCTTTCCATGACCACAAGTGGTATGGACATAGGATTTGGATGATTGGAACTCCCATATGGTCTAGATATTACGTGCACAATTTCATTAAAATCTGTTGGGGGCAGAAAACGGCCGTTATGCGCAGTACTCCTTTACTTACGAGTATATTTTTAACGTTACCAGCTCGTTTCCTCTACGTACTTAAGGATCTATGAGCAAACTTGTTCGCCTGTTAGTGGTTCACTCAAGTATATGTCTACTTGTATACGCTCTTATACAATATTTGTAAAGAGGCAATACAAACATTACAAGATTGTATGTTATGTGGCACACAAATCGACAATGCCGCCAGCGGTAGCCATGTGGTGTGAGGGGTCAGGCCAGCGTCTCCAAGGCTCTAGAGTATTGATGTTTGTAGATTTTAGATAATTCGAACTAATGCAATCCAGATGGCCCGAAGTAATTAGTTACTAAAATGGTCCAGCATGCATATAGTTTACCAAAGCTTTACAAATCGACAATTCGCTTTCTTCGGTTTAATTCCCGTCCTTAAGTCACTTTTAATGCCACCTCCTCCGCGGTATCTATTGAGTTTACTTTTCCCTATAACAAATAGTAGTTCTTAGAGAACAGCAACACAGTACTTGTACGGAATTCACAATAACGTTGTTTTGGGACAAATATTGTGATTGGATTCACCATATACTCCCATACCACTTATTCCAGACCAAAAAATTATAGGTCTAGATTGCACGATACATATCGTTGGTCAGGAAACCATCTAGAGCGACTGTACAAAGTATACGCATATAAAATATAAAGCTAATGCATAATATAAAATAACGACAATGCAGAGTGAAATTTACAAAATAACAAGTTAAATTTTATAACCTCCAACCACTGTTCTTGTCATTCGAAGTTTCTCTGCAAAATTTGTTCAACTTGAACAATGAGAAGATATTTTGGCTTTTAATGTCTCTTTAAATACTATTCTTCAGTTTTACACCACAATAATACAATCTGATTTCATTTAAAAAAAAAAAAAAAAAAAAACCTTCGATCAGATCGCATCTAATATTTACCTTTCATTTTTCGTGTCCATAATTTCCGAATAACTATTTCCTTCGGTAACTATCTACTGATTCATTTTAGCATCCGAAGACTTGCAAATAACCATTTCTTTTAAATAGTAAACTATTATTATGATTGATTGATTTTGTACCAAGTTGTAATAGTTTCCATATACGCCAATGAAACAACAGTAAAGGGGTGCTGTTTCCACCCACACAATTCATTTTATCTTTATCTTAACAGCAATGGGGTACACGGATGGTGCTGCCGTCATTGGAAAGTTTGGCAGTGAACAGTCCCATTAGCGAAATAGTCCAACATATGTCACGACTCAGCACTTTGTACTATAGTACTACTAATACTATTATTGTACTACTCGCTTCCATGACTCAACACTTTGTAGTATTTGTCGTTTGAAGAATTCCACACACGTTGGATTTTTACATCCTTTGACTGCGTCACACTCCAATAATTTATAGTAGAAATAAAAAAATTGCACTATTTGATGAGATTATATACACGAGAAGATATTAAGACTTGTTTGAAGCATACTCCTGTAGTTTCATTATGTGAGATGGCGTATTGAAATGCTATGTTGCAAAATTGTTTTTGGCATTGTTGTTCTATCCCAGTCGAGTGTGTTAGGTGAAGTTAGGGTAGTTTACATTACATAAGCAGTTATTATATAGTCTTATACGAGGACCTCAGAATGAGCACGTGAATCTAGAGGCGAATCTGCATTATGACTACCGATTTATTGAAGACTATAAGGTAACTTAAATTTCTTGTAGTTTTTGATCGGCAGAAACTGAAACGTATATAGAAAACGTCACCGTTAGTTCTAAAAAAAAAAAAAAAAAAAAAAGTTCACCTTTTGTCAGCGTTCCTGTAGCTGCGCAATTCCCTAGTGGTATAACTGGGGATCCTGGGCACGAAGAAGGTCGCAATTCTGCCTCATCGACGAATAATTTCCCACGAAGGTAGTTCCAGGAAATAGATGAGGGTGTTGGCGCAAGGTCCAGGGAGTACGGTGGATGTCGTTGTATGGTTTTCCTGACCACATGTGACCTGGTAATGTAGGCAAGGAACAGTACACCTTGCGATTCATATGCTGGCTCCTGCAGCAGTGCCTGTTGTTCACGTTCCAACTGGTGCGAGTACAAGTCCGCTGTAAATTCTACTGTAATTTTTACATTTTTTGGTTGTCATGAACTGCAATTTCCTTTGTTTTATAAACGTCGGCGACGCACTGTGGTGTACACGCGTAACATTACCAAAAATGAATATCAGGGGCTTATTTTTATGATTAGGTTAAGTAACTTGGTTCCTATGGACTCTGGATTTGGAATTGGTTAGACTGTTAGCTACTTCTGATGGGCGTGGCAACCGGCGGAAGTATAATATTCTTCTGGAGGTAAGGGAACTATAATAAAACATTTAGCGACTCACACACATACTGAGTATAATCAGGTGCTCTATGAAGTGACATAAACTGTTCGTGATCGATACGATACATAGCGTTGTTCACTTTATTTATCATGCTTAGAAATATGAGTTTATTTTTACAGGGCTGTGCAAGGAATGTTAAATACGTTAATATTTGAAGCATCAGTCACGCTTTCTTGGAGCATTGTGTGTAATTATCTAGTGTGCGTGAAATCAATCAAGTCTAAAAATTACAGTTTAGTGATGCCAGACGGTTTTATTAGAAATAATTTTTTAACGTTTGGCTTAATATAGAAGATTGTTCGCCTAAAGATATGAACTTGTATTCGTTGGAGAATAGTGACGAAAACTGATGAATCTTGTAAAGGTGCGTAGAAACACGAGCAATTATATGAAACAATTGGAACTAACAAGGGGTCAGTAGGATTTTGTGAACGGGTCATTCTATGTCAAATCACCCAGTGCACAATGAAAATGTAACCCCAAATTCTTGATATCACTGAAATTTGGTGTGTGACTTCTGCTAGTCATATAATGGAAGTCTGAATTATTTTTGCAATATGTTGTTAGTAGTTTAGAAATAACAGTGATTTGAAAAGGTGTATAATGTTCGCTCGATGCACCTGGTTGTACTACTATGCTACAAAAATCAGCACAGCACCAAAACGGAAAACGGCAAGACCTTCATACTTTCCACAGTGTTTCGGCTTAGCATGAGGCATTCACATGTATACTGTTATGAAATGGTATGTCTTGTATTATCTGCAGTAAAGAATGAAGTTAGATTTCTTTTTTCACACACTTTCCGCATGTATGTAATTTCAAAATGGCAGAAGTGAAATAAGGAAAGTTAGCACTAACAAGATAAACATTTTTGGGAAGGGGTTGAAAAGTACTATAAACACAGAAAAAAATGGAGAAGTTTTTTTGCCTCCTTTAAAAATAATAAGCATTTTGCATACGTATCCAACAAGTGTATATGATATATTCATGTTATCCATAAAGTTCTATGACACAGGGTAGTTCAAAAGTTCCATTACAGCCTGGTAGCTCACAAACCGACAAGAAAATGAAGCATCGTAGTACACATCGTGGGGATGGACTACATTTTGGAATACGTGATCATCACCATATTGGATGGAGGACATGTTTTCAGGACATGTGACTTATCAAACAACACTAAAATGTTTCCAGAAAGTCGTTCCAGATATTAGATTTGACCTACCTGTTACGGTGTCGGAGTTATGTTCACTGATAGTTTGCAGTGCATATTATGTTCATTTATCCAGCAGCGCTTTTTTCGTCCCGTTAACTCCCGACTAATTTATGGGTCAAATCTGGCACATGGAATTATTTGTGGGAACATTCTTGTGTTGTATGATAAACCTCACTTCCCGTTTGCCATTTGTAAAATTTGACCTCCATCCAACATGACTGATTTCAAGATGGCGGCTACGTTAACCATGTACTCCAAAATGTAGCCCCTACCTACCATTCTGCATTTGTGTACTACGATGCTTCATGTCGGTTCGTGAACTACAAGGTTGTACTGGGTCTTTTAAACTACCCGGTGTCATAGAACTTTATGGCAAACATGTACACTTGTCGGATACATATACAAAATGCTTATTATTTTATAGGAGGCAAAATACCTCTCCAATTTTTTTCTGTTTTTGTAGTACTTTTCAACTTCTTTCCCAAAATGTATATGTCTTGTTTGTGATAATTTTCCTTCTTTCACTTTTGCCTTTTTGAAGTTGCCTATATGTAGGAGGAGTGTGAAAAAAGAAATATAATTTCAACAATTTTCACTGCAGTTAATACAAGAGATGCCCTTTCATTAAAGTATATGTGAATGACTCATTCTAAGCCGAAACACTGGAAAGTTTGGAGGTCTTCCCTTTTTTCGTTCTGATTGGTGTGACGATGTTTCTGTAGCGTAATAGTACAACCAAGTGCATCGAGCGAACATTATGCCCTTTTCATACACATTTTCAAACCAGAGTTATTTCTAAACTATTTAACATATTGCAACAATGATGCAGACTTTTATATTATATGACTGGCAGATGCCACACACCAAATATCAGCTATATCAAAAATTGTGGGTTATACCCTGGATGAACTGACATGAAATGACCCGAATTTGATTTCTATCTACGTTAGTTAACTGTGTTTACTTTGCAAACATTGATTAATAAATTCTTTAAAATTCAATTTATCGCGTGTTTGCATCTCAGGCTAGGGTACTCGACCAGAACCAAGTGTGTAGCTACCGTCTCGGCGTTTGCCTGGCGTGACTGGGGGAAAACATGGTAAAACCGATACTGTGCCCAGAAGTGAGAAAATTAATACTTTGTAATGTATGGACCACTTTGCCTATCGTATCCTATGCAGTAAAGGTACGGTTATCACAGAAAAAACTGTAGTCAAGCAGTCTCAACATTGTTGATTGCATTTGTTCAATTTAGCTAGAGCTAACGGGTTTGCTGATTGGCTGATCTCATGAGAAAAGTCTACTCTTTGTCTGACCAGGAAAGAAGCACACCTTTGGACCAGCCTCCAACCAGCTCTTGGTGTTTTTCTCTTGTACAGAAGACTACGACCGCAAACTATGTGTGGTTCGGAAATACCGGCCAGGAGAGAAATACATTGCCAATGAGCAAATCCAGCGTATACTCTCCGTTATGCAACCCACACGATATCTTTATTATACTAGATTGCACATGAGAAAAAGTCCTGTCCGGAAACTCAAATTAAATTGTTCAATACCCAGTTCCAGTCCTCGTTAAAAAGTAAATACAAATAAAATCCGACATTATTATTATTCTTGTACCTGTGTTAAAAGCTTGTATTGGAAGGACATTTTTTTTATATCCGAGCATTTATACAATTGTGGTTTATTACTTTTCAGATGTCACATGTTGCCAGTCCAACCCGATTCACGGGTGAATTGGATCATTTTTATGATCCAAACTTCACTGCAGACATCAGTCAGAAGATGAGAGTACCAAAAAGAATACGCGTGGCAGGTACTGTGTTAAAGTATCATTTTAGCACGATACTTTTCTTTCTTATCCTTGATTGGTTATTGCTTTCTTATTCGAGACTTCATTTTGTAGATTTTATGTCTGTTGACAACTGCACTTCATGTACACGTTTTTTTTTTAAATTTAGCGAACATGTTTGTTTCTATACACCTGCTTACTTTTCATAGAGTTTTGAAATATTCAATAGAGTTCTAACTGTTAAAAATAGCTTTAAATATAAATAAGAAAAATAAAATCTTTAATAGACGGCATCTTCTGGGTTGTAGGTGAAAATGACGTTGAGGGTACTGAAACTGCGAATACCTGGAGTACAATGAATGGTCCAGAAAAATTACAAATGAATGTACCAGATAGAATTCTTGTTGTTGGTAAGTGTGTAATACTTATTATTTTGCCGTAATTCTGTCTTTGTTTTGCTTTTCAGCAAATGTTAACTGCGGTTGTAATTCAAATTAATTTACATGTATTTGCATACATTTTCATTTAAGTGTAACCGTTTTCGACATAACGTAGCTTTAAGGGATTCAGTTTAGTAGAAAACGATAAATGTTTGAAGATAAATAACTACCTATTGTTTAAAAGAAATGGTAGAAAAGCTGTAAGCATATTAAAATTTTAATATCTAAGGGAATTTCAAAAAATACAGCTGTAGCTCAAAGATCGTTTGACCCCTTCATTTTGTCTAAGGTTGTGTCTCGTTTTCGTGTGAGACTAATCGAATACCGGGATTAATACCTTAAAAGATTAGGGAGAAAAGTCACATTCCACCGTTTCCTTTAAAGGGTAGGTATTGTAGGAATCCTAACATAAAAGCCTTCGGTGAAGGAGCCGAACCCCCCTATCAGTCACGGTTAACCAAACATTGACACTACCACCAGAATGATTCCGACAAGAAATTTTCTCTGGCGTTGCCACTTTCTCGAAGCAGATGGCAGAAGCGAAAGGTGAAAAAGAAAAGAAGAAGAAAAAGGGAAAGGAAGGGACGAATAGTAAAGAAGGAAGTGGCAACGTTTGGGTCGAAACCACAGAGATTCCTTCCACATGACTGTGGTTTTGAAGAAAACATATGGTGACCTAAGGCTTTCTTGTTTTGGACGGTTCAATAGTAATTATAGACGGGTAGCTTTCTGTATGTGAAGATGCCGGAAACGCCATAACTGTAAAATTTGAAATATTTCAGTAGCAACAGAATAATTTAAATGTCAATTTTAATTGTTAAGAGAAACTGAAAAAATGTTTGTGGTGGGTGAGCATCTATGGCCGAATTCCGTCACGTCGGAGGGATGACTTCCTTTGGCGACCACTCTTTTGGGACCAAACATGAGGAAGTTATTTACCAGGATATGTCTCTCCCAGAATTCGTCTGGTGAAACTGAAGAAAACTCCGAAAAACCTGTCAGTATGGCCGGCTCAAGCGGAACCCCCGCACTTTTGTCAACTTCTTATCCACAGTCAGCCACGGGGGCTGAATTACACTTAAGAAAAGTTTAGTCTAGAAATTTAAAGTAGTTGTAAGCTATCCAGAGATTTTTTAAATATGTATTTCTCTTCTGAGCTCGCTTAGAGCCTAAGCTTGTCTCAATTTCGTCGTCATACGATGAAAACAGTACCTGTGGGGAGGGATAAGGAACGACCACCCGTTACAGTCGCGAACGTCGGAGAAGCTGGTGAGACAGTCAGGTTCAAGTCCTGCTTCTAGCTATCCTGACTGAGGTTTTTCAAGGTTTGATCAGACGAATGCCAATATGGTATCAGAATTACGGTCTTGACCATTAACTTTCCGGTCTTTGCCCCTCGGAAGAGTACTTGTCGACGGATATTATCCCATTGACATTTTCTAGTCTCTAGAAAATGAATTAACAGATTTAAGGGGGTACGGAGTGAAGCTACCAGGTATTCTACTTAAACAGTACCCCGGCATACACTTGGCGGGACCGTAAAGAAATAATGGAGAAATCATAATGGCTGGTCTCTGTAGTTTAAATATACGTTTTTAGAACGTGTTGCTTCAGTTTATATTTGCATGCACTATAAACAAATAAAGCGCTCTATGTCAGTTGCTAAATTAACCTGTAGTTGGCAACACTGACATTAGGACACGATTTACTCTTGCCTTCTTGGCTTAGTCTGCAACACACCGCATACACGTAGATTGAAAGCAAATTTAGCTGTAAACAGCGTAATTGTAACAATAATCAAAATCAAACTGAGTTGCAAAAATATGTATTTTGGCGGTTAGCTGTCGATGATCTTTTATACACTAACATATTCCATTATTTTGATTGAGTACCTGCGGGTCGCGGTGGCTCAGTGGTTAGAGCGCTCACTTCTGGCGCTTGGAGTCGTCGGTTCAAATCCTGCTCTTGCCATATGGGGTTTGTGGTGGACAAACATCGTTTGCGTGGGTTTTCTCGGGGTTCTCCCGTTTCCTCACACTTTCTTTATTCCACCAATCATCCCATTATCATCCATCTGGTCTGAGCCAAAGTTGCCTAAAGGTCTTACAAATTTTAATTCAAATTCGATTGAGTACCGAACTTTCTTAGAAGAGTGAATGCAAATTACTCCTATAAAAATTAAATTGAGGAACCATTGCTAACTAAATATTTAATACAATTTTAAAAATCACTCGATGTCAACAAAATGCATTGCAATAGTTGATCAATGGAGTCATCCAAATGCAGAAAAAGTGGAATGCTGAACCTGTAAATTTCCATTCATCTATGAGTAGAATAAGTCAGTAGTTCTATCTTTCTAGATAACATCAACGCATTCATTATACAGGGTGATAGATAGATTAATGCATGGAAAAAAATGAAGGGATAATTGTATGTGAATTCAACACACCAGTCAACCCGACCCCCTTAGATTTCATTCAAATTTGGTGCATTCAGTGATCCTTATAAGAGATGGAAAACTACCAATTTGTAGAGGTATATGACAATTATGAGGAAATATACAGGTCTGCATCGTTTGGAAATTGTGTGAAATTTGAACATATCTCTCTCGAAGTAAATTACTATAAATCTGGTTCTAATCCAGATATTGCAGTGAAGCTTATATTATTGAAAACTTAATGAGTAGAGCTTTAAATTGATATGCAACATGTCCCGTTGACTGAATACTGCAGCCAGTAGTAGTCACTGTTATTCGGACCAATTGTTGCACATGTCTGGTTATGACCAGCCAGTCAGAGATATCTTTATTTCAATTCAACCAATTATCATTAGCTTGTGCTATGATGTAATGCAAATAACAAGAAATTACTAATAATTGTAAATAGGACTTGTTAATACAAACACTGTTTTGGTTCAGGTTCGATACATTTAATCTTGGCAAACAGTTTCTCATTCTCAATTCGGTGTAGTATCTAAAGTCGATCTGAATTGTAATAGTTAGTAACACTTTTTTTCTGGCTTACGAATAGAAACATCATTTCTTCAAGTTAACATCTCATCAGGAAACTTAGGTTGTCTTTGACAGATTGTTGAAAATCTCATCATCAATGGAATCATCGTAATAAATTCATAGACTAATACAGTTTAATCTGCCTAACATACCAAATCTCAATTGATCTGTTATCATATGTACTACATCGTCATTTCGTGTAAGCTGCAACTAGAACCATATTCGTACCTGAGCGCTTGTTTATAATTCGCGGTTTCAAAAACAAAAACATAACGAAAAGCAAAATCTCAATGTTGATAAATCTAACTTATTTAAAATCTTGATCCTTAAAATGAAATTGTTCGTCTCTCGACAGCTTGTTTCAGGGATGTGGCTTGTTTAGTCAAACTGCATTGAAGTGTACATGGTAGTAGTTCATGTATGTGCAGTAATAGTTTATAAATAAAATAACAATAATAATAATGAAAAAAAAAACTGATTTCAAGTCACAAGTGTACTGCTGCATTCTATTTAAAGAAGAAGGTCATGCAAGAGTAAAGAAGAATGTGTGGAATGTCCAGGAGTGGATGGTAAAAAAGTGTCTTAATGTATTGCAAGGTGGGAAAATTTGCAGCAAATGAAGAAAATATGAGAAACCGCAACACCTGCTTAAGTGGCCGCAGCTATGCCAGGTACTTCCACAGAAGATTAAATACTAGCCTACAGTATCTAGGTGAAACTCCTGTGAAGAAAAATGACTTCAGCATGAGGAAAATGTACCCAAAGCAAAAATTGGAAAAGGTAGCGTTAGTGTTGAAACATACTTACGTGGCACAACTTGAAAAAGAAAAGTGTGAAAAACATGCAGAAAGTGAAAACATAGCGCAGCTGAAAGATAAGTTTCATCATTCAGACAGTATGTGTTACAAAATACAAATTTTGACTGTACTTCCAAAGAGCTGAAGTGTAAGGAAAACCATTGAAAGAATTTTCTGCTTCAGATTACATGGTACGGAAAGCAAAACAGTTGTGGCAGAACATGGTATATTAGTAACACCAAATCCAAAGCCAGGTAAGACCTTGTGTGAAAAAATAGTTTAACGTGTATGTGACTTTTACTTCGATCATAATATGAGCCGTGTGATGCCAGGAAAGAAAGACTGTGTGTCTTTGGTGGAAGATGGAGTACGAGTACATAAGCAGAAGCAACTTTTTAATTTCATCATAAAACAATACATCTCTTATTGATTACGCCAATCATGATACAGGGAAGTTAGTACATTAAAGTGGAGTATGATCTTATTCTGTGGGAGTGAAGTTCCAATAATACAATAGATTAAATACAGATAAATATTGATTCAATATATTGCAGGAAGACAAACACTAAGACTATGTTTAAATAGATTAAAAGGACCATTATATAATATTACATCCATAAAAGTGAATATTTCTGTAATTGTAACTTAACGATCAATCTTTCCATTTATTCTTAATATATTCTTCTAATTCTTTTACATTGTAATCGCAACTTAGTATGAGATTCCTTTTTAGAGTTGATTGGAAAACCTTTTATTACATGACTTAGTTTCATTATGAAGAAGATTGAAAGTTTTTATTCCAATATTCATATAATTCCTCTTCGTTTTTTCTAATCTACAAAGTGGAGTACGTATGAGAGAACCATATCTTGTAGAGTATTTAGAGTAATTTTCCTTACTTAAGAAGTGCCTCCTTATTCCTGTATATAAAGAGCAAACACTGATAAATATATATACTTGGCAGGGTCATAATTCCTAAATTTAAGAATTCATTGCTGCATAAATCATGGTTTCTTAAATTTCTAATACGTCTAATAATTTTCTTTTGCCATACGAAGACATCCTTGGGTCCACTTGATCCTCCCCACAATAATGTGTCATAGGAGATCAATGAGTGCACAAACGCAAAATACGCTGTTATTACATAATTTTCTGAAATTGAACCCTTTAATCGCCTCAGTAAGTACATTTTTTTTTTATAATGAACCTGTTAACTTTTTTTGTATGGATGTCCCAATTTAATTTGTGGTCAATTTCAATACCCAATTTTCACGGAGTTGACAATGTTTTCTTTAAGTATATTGTTATTTAAAGTACATAACATATTTATCGTCTTATTTTCATTTATAGTAAGCTCATTATCAGAAGACCAGGTTGAGGCTATTTCAAGGCTGTCTGCCATCAGACGTTTTACTTCATCAACAGTATTACTACTTGTTAATATAGTAGTATCGTCTGTATACAATACTGTAGTAGATAGGGCTTCTAATTTTTTAGGGAAATTATATAATAGGAACAGAAACAGCTAGTGTTGCATAATCTTAAGGAAATATGTGCATATTTTAGAGACAGATATCAAGATGAAAAAAATTGGTTTCTCAAAATTTTGTGAATTGCGTCTTACTGTGTTCTTGCCAATGCCAGTGGGACCCATGCAGTTTGTCTTTCTCACACCAGAATTTTAAGTTAATGGTTGAAGGGTGTAAGTTAAAAGAACTAACAAAACATGAAGAGCAGACATTACCGTCATACAAGTACTGTATACCATTTGTTACATGCAATCCTGCTCTTCCAGCATGTTTCTTACGTGCATGTCCAGGTGTGACAAAACTGGCAGATTATCTGTTTTAACTGTTTGGTAGAAATGGTATTCATGAATTCACGTATAAATGTTGGTTAACTACAGGGAGAGCAGTTCTAGAGACTATAACAAAATCAAGAAATGATTTCATTGAGGCGTTTGCATCGAGTTTACAACAGCTCCTACCACACTCATTTATCACACAGCAGCAGTCACATTTCTTTAAAACCACTAAAGAAGCACTCAAAGTAAATGAATATCTTGTTGTTTATGATTTTGCAGAGAATTAATCCTTTATCGTTCAGGACGAAGTACAGGAATTCCATTGGAATAATTCACATGTGACAATTCACCCATTCGTAGCTTACTATAGGGACGAAAATACTAATAAAATACACCATGTATCATACTTGGAAATATGTGACTGCCTTCACCATGATACGGTGTGTGTGTGTGTATTCTTTCCAGCACAATTTCATCAATTTCGTGAAATGCCACTTTCCAACTCCAAAGCACATTTATTATTTTTCGGACGGATGTGTTGCCCAATACAAAAACAGGAAGTATTTTATCAATCTGTGCTACTATCAGGAAGACTTCGATGTTAACGCAGAATGGCATTTTTTTATACTACGTCTTATGGTAAAGGACCTTGTGATGAGGTCGCAGGGACTGTAAAGAGCCAGCTTCAAGCGACCTTATGAAGAACATATTTTGACACCACGACAGTTATTTCAGTGGCGCAAAGAAAATATCTCTTGTGTTTTCCACTACAAATCAGATTCCCAGCATGATGAAGACATTGCCAAGCTGAAGCAACGTTTCACTAATACAAGGACGATTCCAGCTTCATTGTGTATTACCTGTGAACAAAGTTATAGTACAGACAGAGGCATATTCCACTTCATCAGTGAGCACAGAAGACTGTGATTCCTACGGTGAATGAAATTCTGCTAACAGACATACATGGATTTGTTGCGTGTATGTACGACAGTCACTGGTGGGTTGCGTATGTCTTAACAAACTTAGGAAGAAACAGATTAAGTACATGCCAGCTTCTTGCATCCACATGGACCCATCTGCATCTTTTGTGTTTGCTGCCAAACCAGACATTTGTATTATAAGAAGACTTGACATTCTCACAAAACTGGATCCAGTGACACCAACTGGCCGGACCTACAATTTCCCTGCGTCAGATCTGCTAAACATTAACAATTTACATGGGAACTTGTGTAATGAATTCTAACCACGCTTTATTGCCTTTTCAATGAAGCTGCCTTGTACCTGGTTTGTAATATCACTGCAATGATATAGCCATATTTTTGTACAACATTCCGTATGGCGTGTACATGTCAATAATTGGTGTTTCATATTCAAGTGCTGTGTACTGCATTTTGATAGTGCAGTGATGTAGGAAAACAATGTTCTGGTCATGATGCCTTTAGTGTGCCATCTTGATATTTGCTATGTTTATAGTAATATGTTGGAGCAATGAAATTTATTTTTTTAGAAATTGATGATTGTTTTCTTTTTAGCTTTTCAAGGTCGAGGTCAAAAGTCAAGGTAATTTTTTTTACCTTGAACGTGAAATTTTTTTGAAACTGTTCATGTTACATATCAATTTAAAGCTCTATACTCATTAGCTTTTCAATAATATAAGTTTCATTGCTATATCTGGATTAGAACCAGAATTATAGTAATTTACCTCGAGACAGATATGTTTAAATTTCACACAATTTCCAAACG
Source organism: Lepisma saccharinum (assembly GCA_022664845.1). Taxonomy (NCBI): domain Eukaryota; kingdom Metazoa; phylum Arthropoda; class Insecta; order Zygentoma; family Lepismatidae; genus Lepisma; species Lepisma saccharinum. Next base: position 79,682 of record JAGDQP010002293.1, on the reverse strand, counting down.
TTGCAGACCTGTATCTTTCCTCATAATTGTCATATACCTCCACAAATTGGTAGTTTTCCATCTCTTATCAGGATCATTGAATGCACCAAATTTTAACGAAATCGGAGAGGGTCGGGTTGGAAATGTTACTTTTCTGTGTTCATGGAATTACCCTAAGATAAATTCGTGACAACCAAAACAAGAAAAAGTTCTTTTGGAAGTCCGAAATATCTATAGGCGCTCAGTCACAACTGACGTCACACCTTGAAAAATAATGACGTAAGCAGGTCCGGCTTAGCAAATCACAAACCAAGTACCTGATACATCTATTTAAGAATATTTATGATTGAGGGAGTGCCACATAGACAGGCTTCGCAAACAGTTTCATTGTCAGGGAGTTAAACAGTAGGGCAAGCATACAAATCCCCTCTAAGCTGCATTCCACAATCATACACATAACTTAATTGCGTACTACTTCCAGTGTGATTTGCTAAGCTGACACCACTCACGCCAGTACTTATCGAGATATGACGTCATTTGTGACGATGCTGCCGTGACTAAACGCCTGTATCGCCGAAACTAATCAGATTTCGGAATTTCTTCAAAGGAACTTTCTTCTTTTTTGTTGTAAATAATCACCCTCGAAGTCTACGCCATTATTTCATGGACATACCCTGTATACACTATCAATCCGACTTTTCGTATTTTTAAAATAAAACTAATCTAAAAATTAAAATTCACTCACCAGAAAGAAATTTCAGGTGAATTAACTACTTGAAGTAGTAACAAGTTTCAGATGACCGTTTCGGAAAATCTGTAATCACACATTCAGTATACATACAACAGTTAAGCCATTCCTTTACAACCAAGGTCAACACTTAGTAAACAAACAAAAAAAAAAACTCCAATTTCATAGATTTAGGCATGAAAATTGGTCGTAAAATATTGAAAATTACAAATTCGTTAGCTTGCTAATTTTTTTAATAAACGAACCAAGTCCAAAAAAGTGTTAGAAGAATTTGACTCCCTCTACCTTCCCCCGCAAAGAAGAAAGGAAATATAGAGAGAAGTTTTGCACTGGCTACAAAAGTTATCCCTTCACAGATCGCATGCATATTTAAGGAATTTGTGGGTTCATGTATTATTTTGCAAAAAGACGTACATGGGAATGACAAAACTGAATTTATCTACTAGTAGGTGTGCACGAAAAAGATGCTAATTCTTAGAATCTAGTTTCAGGCCTTTCCAAACATTTGCACAGCGACAAACACAAAATTGAATCGGCACGTATCTTGTGTAAGGCAATATACACAAACAGATCGCTGAGTGAAGGAAGCATGTTTCATTATATCCAGGAGATTAATATAGGTCTTAGTAATTTACAAAATGCTTAGACACCATTCCACGTAAATATACTCACCAAATGTTAATCTACCACTATCATACTCCTGTTTTTTTTCTACGTTGATTTTAGGAAGGTTTTAATTATGATAATTTAAATTCAACGATTACCTTTTATTCTGTGGTGTATACTAGTCCATTGTTTTCCGAGATGTTTGGATATTTTCTCCATGCATTATGAATGGAAGGAGGATCCCACCTGGGAGAAATTTCAGTTGTCACACACACACTACGTGTGGTTATTTGAAGTACAGGGAAAGGAGGAGGAATGTCCAAGAAAAGCGATTTCTCGTAATTAATACGCATTTTAAAGTCTAAAGGTCATATTTATGAATCACTCCCAATAGGTGGTGGGTGGCTCCCAGGAGCACTGAAATGATATATGCTGCTGGGAGCCACCCACCTATTGGAAGTGATTCATAAATATGACCCTAACACTCTACCATGTATTTAGTATCCTAACAACAGCCATAATAATTGTTAGCGCTTTTGGATTATAACATTTTGGGTTAGCTTTCATTCTTTAGTACTTGTAGTGTAAACTTCTTTTTTTTTTTTTTTTAATGGACATCCTTTTCTTTCCCTGTACTCTTCAATGGTTACATTCCGTGTATTAGAATCTTCGTATATCTTTATTTGGATCATTCAGTTTTATTTAATTACGAATAATACATAATTAATTATTATACACCACAGTACCACATCATCTAAGATAATACGCATCGCTAATATCATATCTACTGTTTCACTATATTTGTGTTTCTTCCGAACACCGCCGAGGGCTTTTTCTCTGAAGTACCTGGCTGCTTTGGTTTGACCTGGTGTAAACCTGGTTTTCGCGGTAGTCTATCTTTATTTGTGCTTAAGTCCATTTTTCATCTTTATTTCATATAGTAAATCTTTTACTCTCGGTGTTTGTTTACCAGAGGATGGAACGATACAGTTAGCAAATGGTCGTACGATGTGTTGATGTTCAAGTGTATTGCGTTTAGCCTGAAGACTGTATATCACGCTGGTAAATACTTGTTAATTATGTACCGTCTTCCGCGCAGTGTGCCTTCAGATAATGCCAATTAATCACTTTCCAATTTATATATATATATATATATATATATATATATATATATATATATATATAAAATGGTGCTTGGTTCTTTATAAGCACATCCAGTATATTTAAAGGTATATTTATACAAAGTATGTTGATGGAACATACGTCGCTTTTTTTTAAAAAAAAAGGAAAAAAGATACACAAATGCTTGTAATTATGAAACTTCCTAATGCTTTAGTATCCATCCTTGCATTGTCCTGACTGACAAATTAGTTGTGGTTAAGGTTAATTTAAAGCAATGATCTCCAACAGAAGATGGCAGCACTGCCTCTATATATGTCTAATGTATGTTTATCGTTGCACGAAATTTCAATGCTACTCGTACAAATTGAAGCCTAGAGAGTTCTAACGTTCAGGGAAGAAAGTTCATAACCAATTCAAGAGTTTGATCAATGACGATTTTTTATTTTCGTTTTTCTTCATGGTTGAAATCGCTAGATTGTTGTGAATATCAAAACCTATAACAATGGAGCTCTTTCAACAATGAACAAAAAAAAAAAGAAAATAAAAAAATCGGCATTGATCGAACTCTTGAATTGGTTATGAACTTTCTTCCCTGAAAGTTAGAACGCTCTCGACTTGAACTTGAAGCAGCATTAAAATTTCGTGCAACGATAAAAATAGATTAGACATGTACAGAGGTAATGCTACCACCTTTTGTTGGAAAGCGTTGCTTTACATTCCCCTTAAGAGGGCTCCTCGCATTTTTAACATTTTTTTCAAAATATTTAAAAAACTAAGAGTACTATCAAAAATATAAATTCATGGATTACTATGGATTAGAACTCCTGGATTACTATGGAATGCAATGGTTATCGATCTCGAGATCGTGTCCATTGACGAGTGATACGTTTTGGAAAAATGTTTAAAATAAGGGGACTGTAGCGAGGAGCCCTCTTAAGGCTAAAAATTGCAAGATTTGCTACTAGTTTTACCGGTATATTGTCCGTCTTCATCATGCTAAATGAAGGGTTAAGGACGGAACAGGTTGACGAAACGAATCTAATGTATTTAAGGACAGTCCAAGTAAGAAGAATAATTAGAAGCTGTTGGTGTCCACTTACAAGGCACAATGCATCCCAATAAAATGGATTAAACTTTACCAGAAACTTGGTTTAAAACATGTGGGATTTAATGACTAAAAGAAAGCATAAAAATGGAATCGTGAAGTATAAGTAGTATGTGGTAAAAGTTTTAAACTTACGTGAAATTAAAATAAATATCAGTTAACCCTTTAGTGCAGATGGGACACCGGTGCCCCTTTTTTATTTTTTTGTCTAAATTCTCGTACTGTAGCCAGTTGAAATTTGTATCTTATCATTAGTGAACTTACAATTTCCAGTTACTTCCTTTTTTCGACACTAGCCCCTTTCGATTCCACAATAATATTAATTATATACCGGAAATGAAATGAAATGTACTGGTAATTAAAATAATAATTTAAAAATTTACCTAACCCTAAATGATGTAGGTGAATTCAGTTTTCTTTTTAGTAAGGTATGTACTAACTCCAGCCAAAATATTTTGAATTTTGCATTTATACTTTGCGAGGAAAATTGAATCAAGCTGCTTTGGGACACAATTGTCTTAATCTGCAACAGTGGATACTCGTGCGCACTGTATTCATGTTTGTATAGTACATGTGGATAATTTCTATGAGGCGTTGTTCACAACCACTTGTTTGAGCTGAGAGGGTAGAATTTTCAGTGGCTTAGGTAAACTATCTCTCTGTTACAAGGATTCTTCCAGACTCCTCCCCGCAGTGCTTGACTACACCCCTTTAATTTTTTTACGGTTACAATCAATAAAAAACCTGCAAAACTCTACTAACGTCCCTAATTTTGGCATTACACCCCCACCCCGCTCCAAGCTGAAAATTCTGGCAGAATACCTGATCTTTTGGTTACCGATATTTTGTTGCCGGAATCAAGAAAAAAAATTGATGAAATTCCACTATAGTTTGCATCGTTCACTTGACGGTTGTGCCTCTGTAGTAATGCATATATGTTCTTTTCAGTTGGAGCTATTTTATTGTTTTGTATATCGTTTCGGAGATTCAAGAATGTTTTCTGATAACACTGATAAACAGGGGCTGTAAACTGTGTGTGAAATGAAGCTGAATCTATCGAGTTAAATTCTGTGTCCAGTGTTTGCCGTTTGCAAGTCTTGTAAGATGACAAGTACATCTCGTTTACGTGGTGGTATATATTTTTATTAACTACCTTTATGTATCGTAAGTGATTGGTCGTGGTAGGTGTTGGACAGTGTCATCGGTAGAGACTTGCACACGCCGCTTTCTCAATCAGTAGGTATGAAGAGAGAGATGTCTGCTCGAAAACTGTTCAATCAGCTTCTTTACATTTTCCTTCGAAAGTTAAAGCTGCTGACTTTTGTCTGAACCCGTCATCGTTCTCTCGTCAATATGTACGTGATTTTTTTTTTATAACAACATATCTTTCATTCATGACACGAAGTGACACCATTTTTCACTGTGATTATTTTCATTAAACATTCATAAGACGTTGTTTTCATACGCGCATTTTTTTCTGATTTGCTACGTTTTCTAACGACGTCAACACAAATGACCAATCGCTAATCGTCAATAACTTACAATACAAAAGGGTGGTTGGGAAAAAATATATGCTACCAGGACACACTGACAACAGTAAGTGCGCATAAGTCCGAATTGAGAACAGGAAAAATGGGATGTGTAAATTGCAGCACCCATTTATGCTTCACCCAAGGGAGAAACTGTTTCCTCGAGTACCAAATGAAGTAGATCACGGAGAGGAACTTCAGCAGCTAATGTGAAAGAAAAATGTAATCTTGAATATTTGGTTATTGGAAAAAGACATTAAAGCATAAGACATTTTATGTAATGTTGGTAATGTAATATGTTGGTTACTTCAGCAAAGCGTAAATAAGTGTAAAATTTTAAAAGAATTGCGCTCATTTGAATTCTGCATTAAAGTTTTTTTTTTTTAACATTGCTTTTGTGTTCCACCTTGTATGTTAGAGAATTTAAATTTTATTTGACTTTTAGGCAACTAAGGCCCAGCCCGGGATAGGGGAGGGGAAAGGATTCAGGAAGATGTCGTCCAGGGCCTATATTAAAGGTGCCATCCCAGCATTTATGGTGTGACTGAGGAAAAAAAACTCAGTGAGGATGGTCGACTGCTGGAATCGAACGCAAGACCTCCCGAATGCTACGGCAAGGCTCTACCACTGAGCTACGGCTGCTCGGTTAGTCTTAGAAGAAGCCATGTTAATATTCCCTGATCAAAGTTAAAAAGCTGGTTATTTAGTATGAATGAAAAAGCTTTCGTCAACGATTCGTCCACTGTGGAGATCAGTTCTGTATAAAAGTTGTGTTTCTAAAATTTCTTAAGACGTGGCTTTTAAATGTTGTGAGACAGATGTCAGATATTATTTTGCGTCACGGACGGGTTCTGTCACACTGGTGTTAAGATTCCTTTTGGTCATTCCGACATAAAAATCTACACTGACAGAGCTTTAAAGGCCGGGGGGAAAGGGGCCGGAAATTTTCGAAAAAAAAATAACAAACAAACAGGAATAACTTGTTTTCCACGAGGCAAAAAAAAAAAAAAAAAAAAAACTGGTTTTATTGACGATTTCCCCCCCCCCCTTTTCATCACCAATATTCACTACTTAACACACGTAATGCATTTGTTGTTTAGGTTTAGTACAATTAAATGTTCTTACGTTAAAAAAATGTACAAAAGCTTTCAGTTTACATTAGGAATGCAATATATCTCATTAGCACCCCGTTCACTTTTGGTCCTTAGACATCTTTGGCTCAGACCGATAAAACTTACATAATACTTCAAAACTTTGTCCATTGCGGATTTTTTTGTAAATATATGTTTTGAACATGAACTAACATTTTAACTAATTCGTTGACAATAAAATGTTGTCAGGGACCCCGTAATAGTTAAAAAAAAAAAAAAAGTTATTTTCCAAAGTGCCAGAAAAAAATATTTTAAAAAAGTTTTTACCCCCGCGTTATTTTTTTTTTTACACTACACTACACTGACAAGTAATCGAATAAACATAACTTGTTATATCTTTTGGAACTAACAACTTTTGTATTGTGTTAAAGTGTGAGTTCAAATTTTGGGATGTATAAGTTATTTTTCCTCCAGATCTCTAACAGAAATTTTCTTCAATTCATCAGTCTGTGCAATGATAACTTTGTTGATGGGTTTTCTTTATATTGGTTTCATTCTTTTCTTCCATTTAATGTTATTATATTTTTTTAATTTGACGCAGTGGTACCATTTTAATAAGGTTGATCTATCGTAATCGTCAATTTATCCAATTCTGATTGTGTGGTTTAATATTCTTATTCAAATTAGATTCAACAATGCAAATATTGAGAGCTAAAAAATAAATTAACTGAATATTATATTTCATCTCCGGGGAATGGCCAAGTTGAGCATGCATATATTGTTCTTTAGAGGTAGGTTTCCAATACACTTTTATTTGAAACTTTCTTACATTTGTAGGTCCAGACAAAAAATAATGGTACCGTTGGATTCCAACTGTTTCTGTGTAGTCTTTGGATAAAATTAATGTATCATCTACCGATCTATCAGCGGGTTGTTTAAAATGCCAGTTTAAACTGATGAATGACTGTCAGACTTTTTTTTTTTAATATTTTGTAAGAACCGTTAACTGATATTTATTTTAATTTCACGCAAGTTTAAAACTTTTACACACACTCCTTATGCGTCATCATTTCATTTCTATACCTTTCGTTTTGAACCAGGTTCTTAGTCGAATATGATCTATTTTATTCATTGGGTCTTGGATTGGATGCGTTACTCCTTGTAAGAATACTGTGACAGTAGCGCATAAATCAAATACCCGATACCAACAACTTGTAATTATTCTTACTTCGACAAGGCCCTTAGTTTGTTCGGTCCATTTCGTCAACCTGTTCAGTCCTTAACTCGACTTCGTGCCTGATGGAGGAGGAAAATATACGGGTGAAAATAGTAGCGATACCCGTAATTTTGAACCTTATCCACAAATGGTTCATCCGTCAGAACAATGCGAGGATGTATTATTCAACCGTTCGGTAAGTTAAGCATTAATCCTCACCACGAAATGTATTTGGTTCGTAATTATTGTTCGGGTGTGTATTGTGATTTTAATAAGCCTTCTTCCGTCATTTTAAGGTCAGGAACAGCATATAGGAACGAGGGCTCCACCAAGGGAGCTACAGTTAGAGAATGCTGTGATGCCACCAGAGCCTGAAATAGTCAGGGTACAGGTAAGTTAGGATCACGTACTCTTGTGGCAGGGGAAGGTATAATAAGTTGCAATAAAAGTATAGATTGTTGTTTAGGGTTTTAAGGAATATAACAGTGGGACAAGATACTATCCATAACAGAACCCATTTGAGCTATAGAAAAGCATCGGTTTTTTAGAGGGGCGAGAATATGTACTAGACTTGGGACAAGGTATGAATAGATTAGACATGTACAAGGGACCCACAGAGACCAGATTGATACAATTCCTTCGGAAGTGGTGATAAAAACAACCTCTAAATAATGAAGGCAGACAAGGGCAACAAACGCGCTATCACGAAAAATTCGAGATAAGCAAAGATGATGGACAATCCTATCAATACATTAGCCATCAACAAAGATAATTCCTTGTTGTTGGATGACAACAAAAAGAGAAAGCTCATTGTAACATCGTATCTATTTCCATTGTAAATATGGTACCAAAATTTGCCCTTCAAACTTACTTCTGACCAGCAACATCTGACGTTTAGAGTGGAAAAATGGATTACTAAACAACTTATAGCACTCGAGAGGAAATTTACGTAGGTAGGCTGAAAGAAGTGCACAATCTCACGTAACGTGATAATAAAACAGCGCACAGAACGGCACCTACTGCCATCTGGTAGCTACGTGCTCCCACTACAAACGGAGCAAGGTTTGTGGAATTTCGTTTACTTGTTTTATATGAGTAGTCTGTGAAATAGTGTCAAGTGTGCCTGCTGTGTCAACGTGTATTCCAGGGTTAGCGTGCCACCCAGCGCGCAATTTTTTTTTTTATTGCCCCTCTTGCTCGGTAATGTGGCCTACGCGCTCTTTCGATATGCATAGCTATGTTGCGTGATGCAACGGTCGCTTTAAATCAATTCGTCCACCTGTTGTTCGTGTTTCTCATGTGTTGTAGACATTGGTCAACCACTCCGAGGTTCATCCTCAGTGGTCGTTTTGCCTGTTTCCGATGCACGGAATTTTGATTCGCACATGCTCATCGTATTTCGATCCGTAGTTGTGACTGTAAACGGCTTCTAAACAAGTAATTTCACTAGTATTCACTTTTTCTGCTGTTAAGAATTCAGTTTCTGCGCGTGGTTTTAGCCGAGTTGACATAGCAGGCACATACGACTCCATTTCACATCCCATACAGAACGGAATTCCACGAACCGTGGCATGTTTGTAGTGGGGGGACATGTAGCTAACAGAATGCTATAAATGCTATTCTGTGGACTGTTTTGTTCTTGCATTACGTGAGATTGTGGCATTTTTTCCAGCCTACTCACGTAGATATGTAGTTACGAATTCGATTGAGGGGAAAATACATATACGTTCACTGTTTAACACAGGCAAAATAAAGAATGGCATCCCTAGATATTGGTGCAGTTGATTTGGCTATGACATGTACTAAAGATTATTACGAAAATATAACAAGATGGAAATTGAAATACAGATGTTTTTAAATTCTCCCTATTCCCTCTTCTTAAAACTCAACGTCATACACTCAGATATTGCAATTCACCAGAGTTGAGTCATTTAGTCTTGAAAATACGTTGATGTATATTGGAAATAACGGTCCATAGAAAGCCCGCATCTGTTGTAACTTCATCAGGGTAGAATGTGTTTGTGCCAAAAAACGAGATCTACAACTGAAGTTGACACGAGTCATTCAAAGTTGAAAGTATATGCCGGAAGTCATCATCTGTTTCAATGACACCTGTTGTTGGCGTGAAACACTACTGCATAAACAATACTGACAAGCAGCCGATGTGGAGTTGCCGCTTTAGTGCGTTGCTTAGAGCATCGGACAGTTAATACGATGAGCCGGGTTCGATTCCGGGCACGGTGATATCTTCTCTTTTTTTTTTTCAAAAAAAAAGGAAAACTATTTTTCTAATACATATACAAATTTTCAATCACTAATCATTGGTTAGGTTAGAAAAGTCAGGTTAGGTGTTCTTTTCTTATTTATTTATACGCGATCTTTTCTAGATAATAGGTGGTTCTGATGTCGCTAATACTTTCGATAGTGAACGAGTCTTGAAGTTGACTACATAATTAACATAAGAATTAAAAGTGGATACAATGGAAGAACTAAGAAAGAAAAGAAAAAGTACATAATTGGGACAACCGGACCTATTATATTCCCAAAACAAACTAACAAACAAATAAAAAAGACATGTAGTAACTTAATTCACCCCCCCCCCCCCCCCACACACACACAAAAAAAAGGAAGAAAAGTACCTAATCAAGTCCGAAGTTATTCTGTTCCCAAGGACGCACATCAGATGTTTACAAAGTAACTTTGCAAGTATGACAGTAAGTGGCTAGGAATGATTAAGAGAAATATAGAATCTAGAAGTAAGAAGCACAGAGATGTCACCAAAGGATATGGCGTGTCCCATTTTTTTTAAACAAAGTTCTATATGGAGAACGGGTACTTAAAAGGTGTGTATTGTATGTATAGTTTTGTACACATAAGTAAACTTCAACTGAATTTAGGCAGAGGTACATTGAATGCGGAATGACGTCCATTCCGTATAGATTATCGTAACAAATGACTTTAATACTTCAAATGTGGAAATGAGCACCTTCGTACGTACGGAGCGTGGGAATACTTGAAGACACGTCATACTGGCAAGATGACACCTGCACTATTTGAGTCCATTATGCGTGTGTTTTCTTAAAATTGTTTTAACTTATTTCCGAATATAAGGCTTAAAAAAAAAAAATGCTAGTCAAAATGGGTCGTTTTATATTCACATTATGTAGTGTTTCTTCATAACGAATTTTTATATGTGCAAGACCAGGTATGTTTTCTTAAACCTTTCCCATATTGTCCATGAAAGAAAAAAGGACGAAACAGTTCGATCTTCGAAAAGCCTAAGGAATGGTAATTAAATTTCTCTTGAAGGTGTTACTGTGTCCTGTTGTGGCTAAGTTCAGCGTAATAATAAAACATCTCCCCACGTAGCGTTTCAATGTAACTAAAGTGAGAAAAGAGTACAAGGATAATATTAATTAATTTATATTACATTTGATTCAGCGTAATATTGACCAGTTCCATCTTAATTCAGACTTGGCATGCACCGGTCAAGTAATAGATTTTGGCAATTATTTTTCTGAGTTCTTTATGGAAATTTAAGAGACCCTTATTTTTTATTTTTTTTCAAAGAGAGCTTCAGTAATTATCAACAAACTTTTAGCCGTAAAATCTAAACCAGTGGCTGGTCGATAATAAAACTACGTAGAAATATGTCAAATTTTTCAAAAAGAACCAACTTTCCATTTTTGTTACAGTAAAATCTCCTAATCTCTTTAAAGTATTTTTGTGATAAAGTACCTAGAACTTGTTACTGAAAACTGTTGACAACAAGTAATAGTTTGTTGAGGAAGAAAGTAAAGAATTTCGGAAACCTTGGAATTTTCCATTTTTTTTTTTCTATAAAGTTATCAGAATATCTGTCACATCCTGTACAAGTGATATTGGAGTATTTTTTGACATCACAAACGACATACAAATATCTAACATATAAGAAGATAATGACTTCTTTATATTGATTAGATGCTAAGATATGATTTGTCAAAAAGTAATACAGCGTACCACGTTTTGAGCTTCAGTAATTATTAAGTTTAAGGAATATCTTGGAAGATTTTTTTTTTTCGGATTTCCGCAAAGAACTCTTAGAACAATACCATAATAAACCAAAATCTGTTACTTGGTCATTACATATGTTCTTGACTTAAATGTAAAACATAGCTTAAATCTTAGTGAGATTTTCTTGTGATTTAGTGTCTATATGCTTGCAGTGTAAATCCATGTATTTCGTAACCTGTGGTATGTACGGTAAAATTGCTTGTATCCCCCTACATTACTGTCTCGGTAGTTCGAAATATGTCGTATAAAGTTATTTATGTGAACGTAGATATTCAGTCGTTATCACAACAGCATACAATGTTCTGTTAAGTTTGTTTATATCCTTATTGCAGACTCCTCCACGGGTGATCACACTGCATGATCATATTTTCCCGAGTGCAGACGACGGGCCACCACCAGGAGGAAATGAACAATTGGTTACCAAACTACAAAGCCACACCAACATGATAGAACCTGACTACAGACTTTCAGTGAGGTATGTGTGATTATTTTTGTTTCCTTTTTAATTAAAAAAAAAAAAAAAACTATCTATAAGATGACGTGTCACATTTAATGGTGCATAATTAGTTAACCAGAGTTACTTCGTTTTACTTTTTGCGAGTCTTTTGAAGGCAGAAATATGTAGTAAAGTGTAGTGTGTAATTCTTGTCAGCGTATTTTAATTTACGTAAGTTATGGATACTAGGCCTCAACATAGTCCACATTAGATTTCTTTTAAGTATAATTAATGATATCGGAAAGAAAAATGTATATTTTATTATAAAGTTCAAGGAGTTGGAAGATTTCCTGAATTGCTTCTTTGGAGTAATGCCTTTTTTTTCTACATTCTTTTCGAACCAATTCAAAGTAACCTTCATCTTCGATTTTTTTTATGGTCTTAAGACAACTTTGACTGAGGCTGGGATAGGAAAAGGAGGTGGAAAGGAACTTGGATAGAACTTACTTTTAAGGTACCATCTCAACATTTGCCTGGTATGACTAAGAAGAAACCCTGAAAAAAAAACTTCAGTCAGGATGGGCGGCTGTTAGGATCGTTCTCAACCTTCAATTCACATACGATGCAGAACAGCAAAATTAGACCGAGCGGCTGTGGCTCAGTGTTAAAAGCGTTGGATTAGCATTCAAGAGGTCCTGGGATTGATTGATGGTACCTACAAAATATGCCCTGGTCGCCTATCTTCCAACATCCTCTCCCTCACCCTATCCCGGCCTCAGCCTAAGATGCCTAAAGGCCATAAAATAAATTCAAATTCAGGGCAAAATTAACTAATTCACGTAATTGAAATTATGAAATCATTGAATTACAATTTTAATTACAAACAAAAGATGTTCTAGTCTTTTAATTTGTGCTTTTATATTAATGAAAAGAGATCTATGTATATTTCAATTTCCCTTTATCATTTAAAATTATTTAATCACTGAAACTGAAGATGGAATGTGGTGCCATCTATTGAACAAAAAAGTAAAACTTTTTATTGCTGTTCTTATTGCCATGTTTGTGTTTTATATACACCGTGTGTAGTGTAAGTTGGTAATAAATTATTTGCGTATTTTTATGGTCTTTTACACCTGTATGTCACTATGAACACTGCACTGTGTTACTTACATATTGTATTAATATCAAGTCATATTACACATTTGCTATTAAAAAAAATTACAAATAACATTTATGTATATCAATTAACTATTACTATCATCATCGTTCATCTATCATCATTCATCCACATTCTCATTCAATCGCATCATCATTCGCTCGTCATCTGTGCGGCCTCTACCACATTCCCCTCCTTCTGGGAAATGTAAAACAAAATTCGAAAACATCGCACGTTTCAAGATTTATATATATTTTAACATTAAGTAGTTTGATTTAATCGTTGGACTATTTTATAGTTTAAAAAATGCTGTATTCGGAAAATGTTTTGCACTAAAATATTTTTTTCTTAACGAAAGCACTATTTGAAATAGAATAACTTGCCTTTGTACAGGATCACAAGATTATCACCTTGCACCTTTTAAATTTAGTTTCTTTTATCCTGAATACTTTTTGCGCTATGCCCCCCCACCCCTCTGTAGTTTGTGTAGTTGTCTGAAGATCTGTTGCTGCTAGTTTCGATTTCTTCTTCCTTTTCCTCGGATGACATGAAAATGTTTGCTGAAGTTTTTCTTAATGGCATTTGTAACGGCCACGCTCCGTCTAGAAAGGCCCTGATACACTTGTTCGTGGTCAGGTGGCGCACAGTGCTGACCACACAACCGTCACTCAGGTGGACGCCGCTCCATCAATCGCGGACAGATTACCTCTGGACCTTTCGGTCTGTCACGCCAGTGGTTATTGGTTATTTGATTCCTTAGTTGTTTTTTTTTTTGGGGGGGGGTTGCAAGTTTTTGGTTTTCTTGTAATGTTTCTTTACACCTTCCTCTTACTCTTGATGTAAAATTTTCTTTTGTAAAATAAATTATTATTTCTCCTGAATTGAGATTTTATTTTTTGTATGCTGCAGTTTGAGTTGTTTTTTAGTTCCTCGAATATACTGGAACCCTGTTTATCCTTCTGAAATGGTACCGGGCCTGTTCCGGATGACAGAAAATCCGGAAACTTGAGGGAAGAGGTTGCTTCAGTCACCAACAATTCGTCTCCCATCAAGTTCACTGGCTCTCGAAGTTTGTTGCAAACGCAAGGAATTTAGCAGTAAAATCTAAACCAGTGCCTGAACGACTATAAAACTTGGCCAAATTTTTAGAACATGTAAGTTTGTCAACTATACTGAATATATATACACAAATGTGTTTTCTGAGAAAATGGCATCCAAATATGACAGACTTTTTGAAATAACTTAATTTTACAAGAAACTTTAGCCATAAAATCTGAACCAATGACAAATTGATAATAAAACTTTGTTAAAATTTAGAACATACAAGGGTCTCAACTATACTGAAAAATCAACTGTATTAAAAATACGGTATTTGAGAAAATAGTGTCCAAATATGACTATTAAAAAAAAAAAACCGACCCCCCCCCCCCCCCCCCCCCGAGATTTCGTAGTCGTTACAGTGAAAGTGACAGTCCCAACCTGCAGCAACAATTTAAGAAGGTAGATTTTTTTCTTCTAAAAAATTACATACGTCTTCAATTTCCTTAAGAATTTGAATTTAATTGTAAGCCCTTTAGACAACTTTGGCTCAGGCTGGATGGCTGATGATGGGATGATTGGTGGAATGAAGAAATGGGAGGAAACGGAAGAATCCCGAGAGACCCCATGCCCATGGTGTTTGTCCATCACAAATCCCACATGGCACGAGCAGGGAAATTTCCTTAAGAACTCACAGAAAAATAATTAAAAATCTATTACTTGACCGGTACATTTTTTTTTTCTTGAACAGTCTCAATTGAGGTAGGAGGTGTCACATATTTTATTTTATTCGTTGCACATATTACGTACGTTTAGAATAATATTAACAGTACAAAGCAAATGTCATACTGTAGGTATATATAGTATAAGTTGGATTGTTTATCGACAGCGATGAAGAGTAACAGCTAAAACTATTACTTGTTATTTTTATTCCTTTTCCAACAAAGGGAAGATAGGAGAATGCTTACGGACGACAATGCACGAACCAAGCCGAGGATGATCGACATTCGACACGAGTTGCGACTCTTTTTTTCCACGTTCGAGATCGAGAAAAAAGGGGGAGAGACGAGACCGGATGAGATGGAGGTCTTGTCCTTGTCTATCTGACCTGAAAAATCGCTGGGTACAGTGCAGTCTGGCGAATGGATGTAGGATCGTGAGGAGAGGGGGTGATTACCGTTCGACGTCTCCTCCCGCCAAGACTTAGATCTAAATGGTGCGTTGCGTTAGCTTACACGTTGTTTTTTGTGTTAGGTGCCACTGTTGTAAGCGTAAAGAACGAATTTTAAAGAAAATGGTTGGGGAAATGCTTGGAAATACGATCCCAAGCGGAACAAAAATTGAGTAGGAGGACTGTAATTGTTTTCATCGTACTGTAGTGAGATTCTGAAGAGTGCGGCACGAAAAACGAGCTCCGTTCCGATTAGTATACAATGTGTAAAGTGCATTTGGACATCGGTGTACTTTTGGTTTTCATTTTCTGTATTTTGCCTGTCAACTCATGTGTCCGCACAGGTGCAAGTCTGTTTCTGGGTGCGTTCGCAACCAATCCTGTTGCTCTCCATTCATTGAGCAGATTTTGAATTGTCAACTTTGCGGAAATCTGACAATTGGGAAACCTGTCGATAAACATTTCATTTGTCTCCTTTATCGAACGTGTGTGCACATAAAATTCCACTATGGGCATCCTTTCTTCAATTGAATACGGCTTGTTGAACAGTACTGCACACAAATACCGAAAAATTACGCCTGACACGAGACACCCATTGTAAACACTGAAATACGCCTGAGAAGACGGATTATTGTTGTCGGCATGTTGTACAACAGTGGTATTGTCGACATGGCGCGTCGTTGTGATTCCACCCATGATCCCGTATTTTTCAGCCCACATCACGTATGTAATTTCTCTGACGCAGTATGCATGACATAACTGACATGAAATGTTCATTTTGTATACTAATCGGAACGCGGCTAGTCTCTCGTGCCGCACCCGGTACTATAATTAAATAAAATGCATACTTTTCTTATTTTCAATATATAACAGGGTCGCTTGGAGGATGGAACAAATGCACCTAGGGACAAGTACTCAGATGTCTGTAATTTTCGGAGGGGGATTTAGGCCAGATAACATTTTTTTACATGGCTTCATTTCATACTTTTATTTATTTATTTTCATTTAAAAATCATGAATTTTTGTTACAGCGTGTCCGGCGGTCTGGAAAATTAGAAAAATTAGGTGACTTAGTTGGTCAGGGAAACGTCAGTGAATAGGATTTCTCGGTACTCTGCACAGTTTATGGAAAATTGTGCCTACGCATAGAGCGGACTATGTTCGCATAGGACTGAAGTGAACAGATGAAATTAATAAGATTTTTTCTCCTGTTGGGGGAAAGAGACATAATTTATTCTTAAAGTGACAGTATAAATCTTAGTAAGCAGTTATCATAAGACTTGGTGCGGAAGGTACAATTAGGCCTTTTTTTAAAAATATTTTTCCCTAAATAAGTGTATCGACGACAAACTGGAAAAACATTGATTTTCAGACTAGAAAACCAAGAAAAGTCGGGGATTTGTTTTGTTTCTGCTTGCTGGACACCTGGGATAAAGTTTTTGAAATATTATAAATGTCTACGTTTATTATACTGTAACTTTCACAGAAATTTCATAAAGCTATTTCTTATTGCTGCATGCTAACACGATCGTTGCACACACCACTGTCATTACATTTTAAAATGGAATGTGTAATACCTCTTCAACGACACAAATTGCCACATTATATTTTGTTCGATAAACCGGAATCTGTGAGAAAGGAATAGGAAATGGTTGGACGAAGTGTTCAGTGCAAAAATTTTATTCTCATGGGGAAGTTTCGAGGTTGTAAATTTCTGCTTGGCTACTGAGCGTGCGCGATTTTGTGTTTATGTCTTTCTCTGTTTTATATACATGTAAATGATAAAAGATGTAGGAAAAATATACATGTTAGGAGAAGCAGACGGATTTACGGACACTTCACGCGCACATAGAAAGGTGTCTACGTTTCGCCAGAAGGGTGGGCACTGAGGAGTGGAAAAGGACAGCGGAGCGGTGATAAGGAGCGGACATGTTGTCATGGGGACGGGAAAATTACTAAAGGGTCCTGAAAAACACTAATGTAATCTAGGAGTCTGTGAGAGGCTTCCTAAAGGAATAACAGGATAAAGAGTCAGCGGGGAATAATAATGAAAGACGAAGGAAGTAATAAAGAAATTTGAATGTAAAGAAAATAAAAAACTGAAGGAATGAGAGGAAGGAAGCACTGAAGAACTGGGCTGCAGGGAATTACATGCCGTTAAAGTCGGGTTCATGTTCTACTTTGGAGAAACCCAGACACCTCTAACCAACCATCGTTTCTCTTCCAGATCACAACGACCTCATTGCCCCATACCAGAACACACTTTACATCACGGTCATACTTTTTAGATGACTTTCCGCGTCAGTACCCTGAAAATTTTCAATCTTGATTCACGTCGCCACAGTTAGAAAAAATGGGACCAGAGTTATATCTTAGTAGTGTCCGCCAACCATGAACCCGACTCTAACAACAAGTAATTCCTTACACTCCCAGTTCTTCCATCATCTCTCTCTCTCCTTTTTTTGTTTATTTCTTTTATTTTACTTCTTATGTTTCCCCGCTGTTTCTTTACTCTCATTATTCGTTCAGGAAAATCTTTGACTCGTAGTTATTTTTCACCACCCACTTTCTTCGCAGTTTAGTGTTGTTTTTGTTTTTGGCCACATTTAGTGATTTTTCCCACGTCCATGACCTGGCCATTCAGTTACCTAGATTTCAGTTGGTAGCAGCCGGTTCTTATCACCACTCTTTTCTTTTTTCTTTGCTCTCTCTGATGTGACCAACCTTTTTGACGAATGTTGATATGTTTAAATTTGAATTCGATTGTATTTATGGGCTTTTGGCTCAAGCTGGGATGAAGTTAGGTTGAGAAAGGGAAAGGTATCGGCCAGGGCCTTACTTTAGGGACTATCCCAGTATTGGCCTGTCGAAACTGATGTAGAAGCCTTTTTGTTTCTTGTCGCAAGTAAATAAACCATTCTCAATGACTTAACCTACCCAGCAGAGGTCGTTGAGTGGCGCCGTGGGAGCTGACGGACGAGTGACCCTCAGAATTTGACACTGCAGTATCGAGAGCAGTTAATCTGTTGTGATAGTGATTGTTGTTTTGTGTAACTCTTGATATTATTGTCATTTTGTAATAGAATATACAATATCCATACTTTCGTTTTCACTAAACTGAATAGTAAAGTCAGTTTAAATGTTATTTAATTGATCATATTTGTTGTTAGTGATTAGGTGATTTTTTTAAAAGTCGTTCGCGCGTGTTCCCTCCAAGAACAAAATTCTGGCCAACTGATTAAAGATGAACATCCACTCTCCTCAAGTGAACGGCAAGATCCAGGGTCTGTAGAACTCCCCACGTGCGTACTTGCGAGCACGAACAAGCTAGAACCATCCAAATCTGCTGCTGGCAACAGAGCACTGTGGATAATTTAGTGTGGTTGATATGGCGGTGGCGATTGAATCTCTTGTTTTAAATTATCTTCAGACAGAACATGCTAATCTTGTTCGAATTCTTCAACAGAAGATAAATGCGGTACGTATTGAGGTTTTTTATTGTGTTTGATGTATCGTAATTGCTTTCCATATGAAAGTTACTTGATGATAAGATGTGGGCGTATGCTTTAGGTCGCGAATACACTATTTACCAAAATGTAATTGGTCACCTTCTACCTGAAATGTTTGCCTGGAGTCAGCAGGCTCTAAACTAGGCTGTAAAGGACGTCCTCTGGAATGTTCCGCCATTTCTCTACAAAATCTCAGAAGGCGGGCAGTGAAAGTTGGCCGCATCTCCTGAGACCACCCACCGGTCCAACTCGTCCCAAAGTTATTATATGGGATTGAGGTCGGGACTCTGGGCTGGGCAATCCAAACCAAACGTTGAGCATTATTTTCTTCATATCGACGCATAGTAGCAGCAGCAACATGACACCTGGCCTTGTCATCTTTGAAGTAACAGGGGTCCATTCCATAAAACGCCATAGTGTTAGTTGTTTTTTTTCTAGAATTTTACAGTACGACTCAGCGTCCATGCTAGCGGTTCCTTACACCCTAATGCGACCACCACCAAATTTCATGGTAAGTAGTATGCACTGTGGTAGAAGTCCTTCCCCGCGTAGGCGCCACCTCCATACGCGTTCATCGGACCGAAACAGTGTGAATCTCAAGCCATCACTATACAGAACCGATTTCCAGTGCCTTGTTGTGATGATCAAACACCACTCGAGCCTCCGACCTTTATTGGTCTTCGTGATATGCAGCTGTTTTGCCTGAATATCCGAGGTAGTAGGCATGATCCAATGGAATCGGATACCTCTGTTGCTGCCTGAAACTTCTGTCTAATGGTGGCCATCGGCTGTATCAGGTTTTTGACAAATCTCTGTTGGTCAGAATATTCGATCGCCAGGAACGTTTGGTATTTATACAATGCCCCTCCACCTTCCACTTATACAGGACGAATGCCATAGTTGGTTGAGTTTTTGGTTAACTTACCCACTGAGGTGGCATCACACAATTATACGCTTATCGAAGTCCGTCAGCTCTACCACGCGCCATGTCCTTAACAATTGGTTTTCTTGCTCACTGACTCACATCAGACATCGCGGCCAATTACTTCCCGTCACAGGGTAACCAATTAGTTTTTGGTACATAGTGTATTTCCTTAGTAAATATTTAGTGGATAATAAAGTAGTCAGTAAAATGTAAGTGCAGACAATTTGTGTGGGTGTCAGGCAAGATGAATTAGGTACCGTGATTGGAATACATGTATCAAAATTATTTGGCTAATCCAGAGTATTACTCATAATTAACAATAAAATAATGGCGACGCACTACGTATGACAATTATAGTCGTGAATCACACTTGTACATTATGTATAAGGTGCTAATTTCGCGCTGGATTATCGTTTTCTACTATCACATAAAATGCGTGCGAAAATCAGATTGAATCCTTGTTCATAGCACTTAGCGTGTAATTAATTCCCTATCCTTGAGCGCAACTCCTTGAGTATAGCCGTTTACAAAGTACGGTTCCCAGATAGTGTTTCCGCTGTAATTGAAAAAAAAAAAAAAAAAAAAAACTATAGTAGTGCATATGCATTCCACTGAGCTTTGAGTATAGTTTTTTCTCCTTGCAGTTAAAATAGAGCTCCCCTTCCATAACCATTGGAAGCTACTTGATATATCAGAAAGGCAATGAAAGTTTGTTCTACTATAGTCACCGTGGCCCAGGCGGTAGCGCGTCTGACTACGAATGAGGCGACCAGGACACTGGAGACTTTTCTCGCGGTGTTCCCATGTCTGGCGCTCTGAGGTGCACTTAGCCTTCTATCAAATTGAGTACCAGAGTGTCCTTGGTATTCCTGGGCACCTTCGGAAGGTAAAGGCGGTCGAGCGTGGGACTGACCACCAGACCTTACTTCGTACCGTAGGTCTAGAATGTGGAGCGCTACCTCCACATCCCTCATGCGCCGTTCATGGCACGTGTGTATCGCACAGGAGATAGCTTTATCTTGATAACGTACACTAGCCTAATTTGTATGCTGTTGCCAGCGCTTCTTAGTCTTCTAAGTATTTTGAACATCATTCTTATCGTTGCTCTGATATATTTGCGCACCGATGAATAGATTGTGATTCATTCCGAATCAATTTGGGTCGTTCAAATTACTGCAAGGTGCAAACTATAATCAGTCCACTCCCCTTCCTTTTGTAGAGTATGGTGATAAGAGATTAGGCGGTTAAGATCACTGCCTTGTTTTAAATACATACGTTTCGTGCCTTCAGTTAGTGAGGAATGGCAGTGATCTTAGGAATATATTCCATTTTACACCTTAAGAGAATGTAGAACAATTCCAGTTTAGGGTTAGTCCAGCCAGAAACAGTAGATTAATTTTTACCTCCTATCAACACCACATTTCATGCAAGCAATCCAGTTCGGAATTCCTGTTCATAATGGAATCAGTAATATTTTTTAAGGAGTCAATGTTATTTGTTAAAATGTTTAGGCGCTATGTATGGATATATATATATAAAGAGTTCCGCTGATTGATGTTCTCTCTTTTTCAGCGAGGTGACGCATTTAAATACAATGAGTAAACGTGCAAGGACAAATCCCATGTGGAATTTTTTTACTGCTGAGGATAGTACTAACGCGAAATGTAATATGTGTGGTAAGATCTGTACCTTTAAATCATCAATATCTAATCTACGTAAACACTATAAAAAGCATCATCCAAAAGTGAATTTGACCGTGGCCCCTAAGAAGATTGGGCAACCGGCAAAGGCTAAACCTGTTGAAAGAGAGATACATATTGGGCCTTCCACTCCGAAGGACAAGTGTGCGAGGACAAGTTACATTTGGAAGTACTTTCACGCTGTGGACGAGAATTACGCGAAATGTGGTATGTGTGGTAAAATGTGTTCTTTTAAATCAACAATAACGAATCTACGAAAACACTATGTAAAGAAACATCCTACAGTGACTATGGACGAGACTCCTACGAAGATTCGGATGCACTTTAAAGATGAGCCTGCTCTGGTTATTACAGAGGAGCCTCAACATTTTGTATCAACTTCCGGTTCGTCTTCGTCTCGTGGAGCAACACAAACCGTATTGCAATCACGTAATGCTGAACGAGTTGAGGATTCCGTGCGCAAGGGCATGGGTCAGCGTCCGAGGAAAAGTACCGTGTGGAATTATTTTACCGATTTGGATAGTGTTAACGCGAAATGTAACATGTGTGGCAAGATCTGTTCGTATAAATCAACGATAACGAATCTACGAAAACATTACGCAGCATATCACCCAACAATGAATGTGGACGTAACCCCTAAGAAGATTCGGGTACAATTCACAGATAATGCAACGCCTGATATCATTGCAGAGGAACCTCGACCTTCTGCATCAACTTTCGGTTTTTCTTCGTCTTCTGGAGCAACACAAAGTGAACGTGGTTCAAAACAAGTGCAAGTTGGAGGTTACGTGCGGAAGGTAATGTGTGAGCGTTCGAGGACAAGTTATTTGTGGAAGTATTTTTCTCCTGTGGACCGTGACCACGCAAAATGTGCTGTGTGTGGTGCGATTTGTTCATACAAATCATCAATAACAAATCTACGAAAACACTATGAAAAACATCATCCAACAGTGAATTTGGACGAGACCCGGACGAAGTTTCGGGTACACTTCACCGATAATTCTCCTCCTGAGATCATTACAACAGAATCAGATAGTACTTCTGCATCAGCACCAAGTGCTAAACGTGTTGGGGCTTCAACACGAAAGAGTAATATTAATAGGCATCTTTTAGGCCTTTTCAGCCAAGACTATCAACCGTTTTCTATTGTTGAAGACAAGGGCTTTAGGTTATTCATAAACGCGTTAAATCCGGGCTACGAACTGCCTAGCAAAAAGTCGCTTTCAAATGCTATACTCGCTGGTGTTTACGAGGAGGTCTTACAGAAAGTAGAGGAGACACTGGAAGACGCACAAAGTGTTTGTCTCACAGCGGACTACTGGACGTCAGAAGCAAATGACAGGTATATAGCAATCACCGCACATTTCCTTACGGAAAATTTCGATGTAAGATCAGTTCTACTAAAATGTGCATCATTTGAAGAGGCATACGCGGGCAATATTGCCGAAGAAATCAAAAAAATTACGGATGACTTCAATCTCAGCGAGAAAGTCCTTGTGGTTGTCACTGAAAACTCATCAAACATGAGAAACGCAGTGACTTCGGAACTTAAATGGGAACACTTAGCGTGTTACGCACATACTCTAAATCGAATAGTGCAAGATGCTTTGAAAACCATAAGCAGCTTACATGATAAAGTGAGAAGAATTGTATCTTACTTTAATAGTTCATCACAGGCAACACAAATGCTTCTGGAATACCAGCGGGATAGTGAAGTTGCAAACCCAAAGAAATTGGTGAGTGACATCCCCATACGCTGGAACTCGTCCCTAGACATGCTGAATCGATTTTCAGCCTTAAAAGATGCTATAAAGAGCACACTAGGAGGATTGAACGTTGCTCTGCCTGCCATTTCCGATGACGAATGGACAATTATTGATCAGCTACCGAAAGTTTTGAAACCATTGCAGGAAGTGTGTACAAAATTAAGTGCCGAAAATTATGCCAGGGCAAGTGAAATCATAGTCTTAAATCGAGGATTAGTGTTAGTGTGTGATAAACTACAAGCAATGGACTTGCATAAAACGATAAAGTACATGGCACAGGAACTAAGAAAAGGGGTAGTGAAACGTCTGGGAAACTTCGAATGCAATAAGGTTTTGGGTTTGTGTACGTTTCTGGACCCCAGGTTTAAACTGTGCTACTTTTCAGATCCGGCAGCCGCTGCAGAGATCAAGCAATACGCAATAGAACTAGCGACAAACGAGCTCGGAGAGCAAAGAGCCACGGATAGCGAAGAGCTTGAAGAATCTGTCTCCGAGGCTGTAGAAGATGAACTGTCAGTATGGGAAGTAGTTACCTACATTTTGCCCTCCAATCAAACAAGGAGTACTCCTGAGTTGGCTGCAACGGCCGAAATCGATAGATACCTGGAACAAGAAAACCTTCGTCGCACGGAAGATCCGTTGCTTTTTTGGAGGAAACGTCAATATGATTTTCCTGCGTTGGCAACACTTGTGAAAAAACGATTTCATGTTGTCGCCACATCGGTTTCGTGCGAAAGATTTTTCTCTAAACCAGGTGCTGTAGTGAACGACAGACGTACACGTCTTAGTCCTTCGAAAGTGCAGCAGTTGGTGTTTTTGAACGCTAACTCCAAGTGTCATATGGATTGAGATTGAAACTTTGAATAGCCATGTGCTCCACACTCAAAGCAGCCAAAGCAATTTTTGAGTGTTCAAGAACATATATATATGTATATACAGGGGGGTTCGGAAAGTCCGTTCCAGGGCTATAACTCTTCTATTCCACATTGATCTCTGGGGGAAAACAGTACGTACTAAGGTGCACATGCGGAATTACATGGTGATGTTGCTGAAAGCAGTGGATTCCTGGGAATATCTCTGCGGGGAGCAACTTTCAAAATTTTAAATGGCAAAGGAGGTTGATTTTACTCTCTCTAAAACGAGCGCTAACTTTTGAACAACTTTTAGAGGAAACCTTTTTCAATAGCTTTGGGAGCTACAGGAGCTAATTGGTAGGTCAACATTAGTATGGACACCATAGAGAAATACTGATCGAAGTCCACGTTTTGTTGAAAATGAGTTTTATACACAAGATGTTATGCAATTGACTGCTTTTTATTGTGGAAAAGTGATAGTGCCCTTCATAACCAAATAATCATATAAATTCCCTTCTTCGCAGCAGTTTCAAAGATAGAAGTGTTTCACATTGAAAGTTCATTCCTCAAGAAGTTAATAAAACGGACATCGATCTGTCTTTCTTTGTAGTGCCTATATGTTGTAGAGGATTTTTGGGATTTTTCGAATGCTGTAACTCAAAGGAAATTAGTAAACAAAATTTCAAAACGAAAATGAATTACGAAATTGAATATGCAAAATCAAACTGTGAAATTTTCGAACAACAGTTGCGTTCCAGAAATACTCTACGGAGAGGCAGTTTCGAAATTTTTAATAGAAACAGGAGTTGAATTTACTTTCTTTGAAACAAACACTAAATTTTGATCAACTTTTATAGGAAACATTTTTTGATATCTCGTACCGTTTGGCAGTTACAAGAAATGATTAGTAGGTCAACATTTAACTTACCAATTAGCTCTTGTAACTGCCAAATGACACGAGATATCAAAAAGTGTTTCCTTTAAAGCTTGTTCAAAATAACCCATGTTTCTATTTAAAATTTTGAAGTTGCTCCACCGCAGAGGTATTCCTAGGACACACTGGTTTCAGCAACATCATCACGTGATTCCGCATGTGTACTTTGGTATGCACATTTTTTTTTTGTCTAAGATCGACGTGCAATAAGAGCCGAGTTATAGCCCTGGTACAGACTCTCAGGTCCACTTTGTATATCAAGTGTCAATCAAAACCGTAATGTATATACTCCGGCATTTCCCTAGGTTACATGTTATATACAGTTCTCTATTAATGTTTCATTTCATTATATTTTATAAGAATGTAAGTACAACATTTTGTGTGGCCATGTTTGCAAAAGAAAGTAAGATTCTCTCTCACGAAACCTCAATGTTCTAATTTGTAAAGCCAATGAGGTCTCATTTATAATGTATATTAATTTGCTTTGTGTAAATAAATGAAGAATTTAAGTTTTAATCTATAAAACACACTGAGTCAAACTTGAAACATTCATGATTGATTTTTATCACGTGTCAGTTGGAATCGTAATACATACTAAATACCGTATGCGCCCTCGTAAAGGCCCCGCTTTTTTCTAGTTTTAACATCAAATTTCAACAGTGTTTTAACATTCCACGATCCTTTCAAGTAAGCTTTTTTTCTGCGATTTTGTAAGATTTTAAGGGTTGGGCCATGAAAGTTGGGGTTTTCCTTTTATGAGGTATGTTTGAAGAGCAAGTTGTGAAAAAGCATAAACACTTTCCTTAACATACGATATTATTTTATATGAAACACAGCATAAATGGATGCTTGTGATGTGGTTTAGACCTTTCTTCGCAGTAGCTATGAGTATGCAGTAAGACCCCACTTACACATACTTCATATTAGCGTTGGCGTAGCATTCGGGAAGTCGTGGGTTCGAGTACAGCGGCCGACCATCCTGACTGAGGTTTTTCCAGGGTTTTCCCCTCAGTCGCCGGGATGGCACCTTCAACGTAGACCCTGGCCGACACCTTCCCGAATCCTTGGGTCACGATGGCTCAGTTGGTAGAGCGCTCACCTCTGGTGCTAGGAGTCGTCGAATCGATCCGTGCTCATGCCGTGTACATGGGTTTTCTCGGGGTGCTCCCGTTTCCTCCCTCTTTCTTCATTCCACCAATTCATCCCGTCATCATCCATACGGCCTTAGCCATAGTTGCCTAAATGTCTTAAAATAAACTCAATTCAATTCTTCCCGAATCCTTTCCCCTCCGCTGTCTCGGCCTGAGACTTAGATGCCTAAAGGCCATAAATAAAATTCAAATTCAGAAACATACTTCATATCCATCTTCGCCAAGATTTCCAATGGAGTGAGACGTGACTTATAGCTCTTCTTGGCCGTGACCTGGTCTCCCGAAGGCTACGGATAACAAAGAAAAAAATGTATTCACAAGTGGGATGGAGGGTGTGAGGTATTCGTATGGAGGATGCTTATAAAACGTGAGGTGGCAAATTTCCTTATGCCTAGGTGACTGCAAGTACTGACGGCGCCAGTTGGAAAAGTTGGAGTTCCGTCTTTGATTGATTGAATTGTTATTAACGTCCTAAACGAGCTGGTGAGTTTCTAAGGATATAACCTACAATTTTTGGTATATTGGGCTCCGAACCAGTATGTTCAAGAAACCCCGGCGAGAATTGAACCCGTAACCACCGTCATCCCTACAGTGACAGCTAATTTGCCTACTGTAGCATATCAGTTTAAAATGTGGTTGCTTTCCTTTCGTTTCATATACGGGGTGAGACTTTTACATGAACAGTTCAAAACTACGAATATGAGAGGGGAAAATTGGGGTGGAGCCTTTTCATGGGCGTATACGGTATTTATGACAAAGGCAGTAGTAGTTTGATAGATTCCGTCTTACGGGTGTTAATTGTGTATATAGTTTGCTGCTGTATCATTTCATTATATCTTTTATAAGTACGATAAGTAAGTACAATATTTTGTGTATATATTTACGAAAAAAAAAAAGAATGTAATGTTTCACACGAATTGTTCTGTTTATATGTATAATGTCAGTAAGCTTTCATTTATAGTGCATATTGATTTGCTCTGTGTAATGAATTAAGAACTGGGACCTGAATCACACAATGCAAATGTGAAACGTTCATGGTTGATTTATATCATGTGTCAGTTGGAACCATAATATGTAATATAATGTTTATTTTTAACAAAGGCAGGAGTGTAATGGATTCCGTCTTACATAGTCTTGATTCCGGTTGTGAGCTAATGTTTCATTTCATAATGCAAGTACAATATTTTGTTTGCCTGTATTTAATAAAGAAAAAAGTAAAATTTATGTTTCTCGAAACAACTATTACGTATTTTATTATTTCGCTCATATATATATTCATATTCTCATTTAAGGAATGTAAACTAGCTATTAACGTTTAATGAGGACTTGTTCAAGTATTACGTAAGCATCCATAGGAGCAGGGGATTTAATCTTTACTTTTTTGCATAAAGGGAAGCAGGGGGTGTAAAATGACTTAAGAATGTGCTTACGTAATACTTAAACGATCTTTTATATTTGTGAGAATTATTCGCAAAGTAATTGAATCCTTAATTAAGCCACTACGTTTGTAGAATTTACGTTTAAATTTATTTTGATGTGCCCTCGCCACTACATAGTTCACGCTCCCATAATTACATAAATTAGGTTTTCGACAGTTCCAATATGAACTATAGTAAGTCCTAACAGAAGTCCTCTTTCTTTCTTTATTTCTTGTATACGCACCCGTACGCTTGTCTAACATGTGATATGCACACGTAACGGGCTAGAAATAAACAACCTGAAATGGTGCTTTTTTACTGTTAGGAATATATAGCTCCCAGTTATAAACTGTTATTTTTTCATTCGTTGGTACATAAGAATTCAATTTTGCTCATACCTGGATCCTCCCCTCGATGGAGTCGAGCTTGAAGCAGAAGTGAGTTGGACAATGCCCAGATGTGAGATATAGATTTCTTATCGATAAAATTAATGACATTCGGAAGGAAAAGTATATTTTCGTACAATGATCATGGAGTCCGAAGACGTTCTGAATTACTCCTTCAGAATAATATCTATTTTTTTTTCGAACTAACCTTCAATTCACTTACAATACAGAACAGAACGAAATTAACTAAGTTTCATAATTGAATAACAGTTTGAATTTTAAATATCAGATGTTGTAGTCTTCTCATTTATAACTAAACTGAGCGGCGCGACAACCCCTTAAGAGCTCTACTGTATTACGTTTAAATAGAAGCTTATGTGGTCCTTCTAACGTCTCTCCGTAGCAGTATGTCTTACTTTCGTGACCCTAGTCCCCTACTTCTTTATTCTAGTAGCTCCCCTATTGTCCTTACTGTGCTGGGTCAACACCGATTTTTGTTAGTTCCACCGAGAATCTAATCAGGGACCGCTCGCACTGTAAGCGAGCGCGCAACCGGCTTGGTCACGCAGGAGACTTCCTTTCATTTATACTTTTATATGTAAACGGATTTATATAGAATGCGGTTTCTTTCCATCATTTAAAATTAATTAATACATTAATCATTGAAACTGAAGATGAAATGTAAAATTCTGTCTATTGAACAAAAAGTAAAATTTTTCATTGCTGTTCTTATGTTTATGGCTTATATAAGTTTGTAATACATTATTTAAATATTTATATAGTCTTTTGTACATACTTGAATGCCACTATGCAGTTGCTAGGCAACTACTTTTTCTTCAAGCACTGCACTGGGCTATTTTTGCACTAACATCCTCACTAAGGCATAATATGCATAACACACAAAAATGACATTTGTATATATCACTCATTCATCACTATCATCATCGTTCATCCATCATCAATCATACGCATTCTCATTTAATTGTATAATCATCTGTGCACCTCCTCAATGTTAGCAAACCGCAATACGTGCGTTTAGTGATAATGAGGTCGTAGAGCTGTCAATTCTACACCGCGAAACTATGTTAAGAATCAGTAAAAACAGTTATATGGATTCTCCTGGGGTACGATATTTCGGAGGTGTAAACAAGTCCCACATTCGGATCTCCAGGCGGGGATTGCTTCAGGGCGTTCCAAGAACAAGATTAAGAAAGGCCTTAGAATAGGAACGTGGAACGTATGAAATTTATATAAAAACAGGCGCTCCTCTGACGGTAGGACGCGAGACTGAGAAGTATGGGATGGAAATACTAGCGATACAAGAAGTTCGGTGGAGTGGGAGAATCAAGATAACATTGGACAGGGCAACTACACTTTCTACTACGGGGGAACATAGTCTCACTATTTCAGAATATAGAATTCGTAAACGAAAGACTATCGTACGTTACGATACATCCCCGATGGTGCAACACGGTTTTAATAAATGTTTATGCTCCGACCAAGGTGGGCTAATGATAACGACAAAAATACATTTTACGAGGAGCTAGAAAGATTGTTTGGCCGATTACCGAAGTATAATACGAAAATTGTGTTGGGTGATTTCAACGCTAAGGGAGGGAGGGAGGAAAAATACAAACCTATTGTGGGCAAATACAGCCTTCACGAAATCACCAACAACGCTGATCACTTTGGCGATCCCGAAAAACCTACTAGTAAAGAGTACATACTTTCAGCACAAAGACATACACAAATACACATGGGTATCTCCGGATGGGAAAACGCTCAACCAGATCGATCATGCATTAGTTGACAAACGAAGACACACCAAAGTAATGGACGTTAAGGCTTACAGAGGAACGGAAGGTGACAGCGGCCAGCACTTAATGATCACAAAAGTGGGGGCAAAGTTGTGCACTGCAAACAGGGAAACCAAATTATCAAAAATGTTGAAATTCGAAGTAAAACTATTAAATAACTCGAACATAAATGCAGATGACCAATAAATTTCAAATAGGTTCGAAATCTTAGCCGAATCGAGTAATAATAAAGATATTAATAATAATGAAATTTATGTAAATATGATATGGAAGGCAATTCGTGACACAGTGAAGGGCGCAGCCTAAGAATGTTTGAAAAAAACGACAGAAAACAAGTCGTGGTTTGGTGAAAAATGCATTAAATAAGTTTCACGAGGAACGGAAACGGACAAGGCAGCGATGGCTAGGCAGTGAAACCAAATCAGATATAAACCCCTACAAAAACGCGAAACGTAACGCCACACGCGGGTTTACAAACATAAAGCAAAAATATCTGACGCAAAAAATGCAGTAGCTGGAGGCAAATGGTAAGACAAATAACATTAGAGATCTATACAAAGGGGTAAACTCGTTAAGAAAAAAAGTTAACAGCCGAGGCTACGGATGATATAGAAATATACGTTGAGATACAGATGCGACGAAAATTGTTGATTTGTGTGGGAAAGTTTCTTAATGTACACATAGGTGAACAGACAGAGGAATTTGAAATTCATGCCGCAGAACCCTGGATACCCGTACCTAGCGAGATCGAGGTCGAAAGATCAATAAAGAAATTGGAAATTATCAAACCACCAGGAATTGCCATCATCCCAGCCGAATTAATTAAAATGGGAGGAACGGCACGAATGAAGGAGCTACATAAATTGATAAGTTCTGTGTTGTATGGAAAAATGAGGAGCTTCCCAAGGAATGGAAAACCTCAGTTTTCCTATTTATAAACAAAGGTTGTAATAATTACGACGCAATTTCTTTACTCTTTAGGTGTTATGTAATATAACACGTGTCAGCGTATACAGGCTGTAACAAGACCTCGGGGAAAACTTAGGGAGGTGGTTCCTAACATCTTAAATAAGTTCCTATGAATATGGATGAAATTCCGCTTCGTTTCGGAGATACAGCGTTTCCAACTTGGTGCCCAGACTTTACGCCTTACGATGGGGAAAAAACTGAATATTATAGTGATCAATAAATCAGAAACGATGCTGGAATGATGAATGATAATCTCGTTTTCGGAAATTTATATCTAACAATATGGTGGGTATCAAGAGTGAAAACACGATGCCACCGAGCTGTCAGTGTTGCCAACCTGGTATAACAAAAAAAAATTAAGTGGCACCACGTCGAGTTATTGGGTATTTGTTATCCCCTAGTGATGATAAACAACGTACATAAAGCACACACCGCACTGTTGTAATCTAGGGATAAGATAGAAATGTTTTCGCAATCTTATACAAAATATGTATTTTTTTTTCTATGATGTCTCGTGTCGGATCCATAGTTTGTAACACTGCGGTGTGTGCTTTACGTATTTTGTTTATCATCACTAGCAGAAGCCAAATATCCAATACCACGACATTGTGGCATTTGATAAAATTTAAACAGTATACCAGTTTGGCAACATTGACAACCTGGTGATATCGTGTTTTCACTCCTGATATCCCATGATGTTATAAGCCAATTTTCGGAAACGAGATTTTCATTCAATATGTCGTTTGTGATTTTTTGAGAATTATTCATTTTCATCCCATTGCCAAATTGGAAACGCTATATCTCCAAAACGAAGCGGAATTTCACCCATATTCACAGGAACTTTTTTACTTGTTTCGATGTCAGGAATCACCTCCCGAAGGTTTTTTTACCCCCGAGATCTTGTTACATACTGTATGTAGATGAAATAATTTGAGTTCACTAATGTGAATTTACAAGAAAGATATCTACGTTGGACCAGATTTTTGCCTTAAAATAAATATTAAAGAAATGGGAATACAATGAGACGATTCACCAGTTGTTCATAGAATTCCAAGAAAGTTGATGATTTTATCGAGAGAGAGAGAAAATGAGAAAGAAAGGATCCTGGTACGATTTGGAAATACTGAAAAAACTTTAAGGATGTGTCTCAGCAACTCCATAAGCAGAATAGTACGCGGATGATGCAGATTTAAAAGAATTCGATATAGATGCATTACGAAATAACACTGATGTCTTACTTAGTAGAAGCATGCGATGAGAAAAGTCTGCAGGTGAACGTAGAGGGAACAAAATACATGCCGAGGCTTAGAGGTTGAAGAAAATTGGGGCATAATTAAGAATAAGATCATAGAAAATGTAAACAAATTTAAATAATTTGGAGCATATATAACAAGCAAGAATGAGGTCACGTAAGAAAATAAGAGTTACTTAACTTCGGACAACTCATGTTTCTAACCAGTCCAGAATTCCTAACCTCACACTATTAATATGAAGGAAGTTGAAAATATACAGAACAGTTATTCTGCCGGTAATACTTGATGGCTGCGAAAGGTAGAGTATGATGACCCTGGCAGTTAAACGTAAATTACGTGTGTTCGAAAATCAGGATATACCGGAGAATGGAGGAGATCTAAATCGATTTGCTTGTTTTAAAGTTTTGTAAGTTGTTTTCGCTAAAATATGTTTTCTTTAAATTGGATATTGTACTTCTGTAACATTAAGTTTAATCAGCTGATACAACGTTACATCTTTATTTAGGCTCGAAAAAAAGTCTAAATATTCATATATATTTTTTTTCTACTCTGATGCGCGAACAGTACGTACGAGGTTAAAGATATTTTGTATCGCATCACATAGAAAGAAAATATTTGAAAGATCTCCTACTTGTATCGACAAAATGCTCTATACTTGACTACCAATGACTATACATGACACTGCCGTGTTTTTCAGCGAAATAAATAATAATACTGATACTGACTTGGAAATAGGTTCTGAAACACGTTAAACGTTGACAAAACTCAAAACACACATAATATGGCGAACCTACGACTCAATTCAAGTATATCTAGATAATGATCAAACTTGATATTTATAGTTAATTTGTTTGTTTTATGGGCAAAGCCATGTTAGATGGTCCAGGAAAGTATTAAATCGTTGCTCAACTTTTTTTTTCTTTTTTTCTGTGCAATTACTTGACCATGTTATTAGTTCAAAACAATTATTATTTTAATTTCAGTGGCTGTAAGTTTCGAGTGGCAGCCATATATGATTTTGAAGATGCGTTATTTTGTGGTGTCTTAATGAGTTATAAAATCTGAAGTATCTTAGCCCTGAATTGTTCTATCGATGTGGAACAGGAACCAGACTGTTCAGCAAACAGTAAGCTACAAGACTGTGTTTAGCTATTGTGATCCATGAATTATGAAAAGGTGAAATTTAGGTTTGAGGAAATAGGTCATTGACGTTAAAAAACCCAATTTTAGCAGATGATTTTTGCAAGAAGGCTAATGGTCAGGAAGCTGAGCTTTTTTGGATGAAGAGCTCTGATATGGATGTGCTCATTCACCAAGTTTCAACCCTTAGACTTGTCCCCTCCCCTTTTTTTCTAGAAATTATTAAAAATTCAGAAAAGTCCAAAACTGCACCTTTCACAGGTAGATATATCTGGTGGGGGCCCGATAAAAGTGTACAATTTCTCCCCATAACAGCTCTGTAGGGTGTCAACTGACCTGGAAAACCTGGAATAAACCCTAGAATTGTAGCCAGAAACCTGGATTTTTTTTTAGTTAACTTTATTAATTTCACTCTGTAAACATTTAAAATAAACTATTGTATTGTATTTTTTGTAAGAAGCTCTCAGGACCTCAGACTTCTTGTGAGTACGGGTATGGCAACCCCGAGAGTACCCGAGCTGATGTCAGCTATATTTCTTCTGATTGATGCTCAGTTTTTCTCCAAATTTCATCTTTCTTATCCTTTACTCTAACCATGCATGTCTTGTTTTATTTTCTAATGTGCTTATGGAATCTAAGTTTCGAAGTTACCTTAACTTCAATATATATTTTGTCAAGTATTTGAATTCAAATAAAGCCACTTTAAACGCACCGATGACCCAATTACAACCTTAAAGTGTGTAATGTCACCCTCTTTGCTTCAGAATCAATGGAATAGGTTCGGAACTGCATTTGCTTAGTCCTCAGGCCGTCGTTGAGATGTAATTTAAGTGTGTGTGTAGTTTTTTTGTGAGATTGTACGTTAAAAAGTGTAAATACTATGACTAGCTAATTTACTGAGGTACACTTTTCTTAGGTTCCCACTTATTTGTTCGAGATTAACCTACTTCGAATTTTAACACGTCTGTGCTAATAATACACATACTTACATATACATATTTGTTAAACTTCACGTACCATATAAACTCTCCAAAACGTTACAGACATACTTAAATTACTCTCTACGATGGCCTAAAGACGGAGCGAGCCGTTCCGAAGGGCCTAGCCAATTCGTATTGAAGCAACTACTTAAGAGGACGACATTAATAAAACTTTGCTTTAGGGTGAGTCATAATAGTTTAGGATAAATTCAGTTGAATTTGAATTTATTTTATTTATTGTGTTTAGGCAACTTTATCTTAGTCGGGTAATTGATTAAATAAACATACTTCGTTTGTCTGCAAGAAGAAAAATATTATAAATTAATAATACATTATATAAATGCATTTGTGTAAATAAAGTAACTGGCCATTCCCCATCAAGAAGAATATGCAATAAAATGCGATCATGTGAATTAAAATGTGCTTCGAAGTTGGGTTTTACATGTACATGAAATAAATTGTTATTGAATGCTTAAAAAAAAAGTTACTTTTACTGAAGAGTATTGATTAGTTTCAACTAAACATGCAGAAAGGTAAATTATATTTCGTTAGTTTTGGATCTGAACTGGTTTTTCGTTTAAATGTTACTAAAAATATGAAACATACATTTAGCTTGTACTATTTATTTGTTTGTTACTGCAAAATTTTCTCAACTGGTTTCTGGTAGGAAATATTCTACTTTATTTTCTTGTTTGAAATCTCTCGAAAACGTACATTTTAGTTAGTACATAAATATTTTTTTATGTTCTGTAATGACTTAAAGAAATAGTATGTGCTTGGTATATGCGTCTTTTAATTGATAATCATTTTTTGTTTGTAAGAAGAAAAATATTAATGACCTGGAAAAAGTAGAAAAATAGAGCTGGAAAACCTTGAAAAAAAAACCTGGAATTTGAAAATTGACATTCAGTAGACACCCTCATTACGAATGCAAGTTTCGATACTTCTTGATTAATGATCTGTCTTCACGGAAATGTCAATCAACAGGAAGACTTGAAACGAGCATTTCATTCGCACGCTGTCCTGTTTCCACTGGCGTTTTGTCCAAACAAACCGTTCTGTTAATGTCTTTGTTTTGATTTGGCGGCTGAGAAGATTCGCTAAAACTAGTATTCAGATTCGACCTGAAGTAATTTATTTCTATCCAATGTGTTAGGTTTTTGAATTTAGTTGTAAGGCCTTTTGGCAACGGCAGAATCCCGAGAAAAAACTGCATAGGGTGTTTGTCCACCACTAAACCCACATGGGACGAGCAGGTATCGAACTGACGACCCCAGGCACCAGATGTGAGCGCTCTACCATTGAGCCACAGCGGTCTCTATTAGTTTTTTTGGTACAGGTAAGATGTTGGTTGAAAGCCTCACAACCACGTCAAGGTCTCTTACCTTCTGTGAGGGGCCTCTAGTATTTTTAAAGTTGGTAGAGGGACGCAAGATTGCTTGTACCGTACAATCTTACGCCGGAGAACCAACTCACACAGGGCTTGGTCGACCGTGTGTACGCGGCTGATGTTCTCGAATGTGTGTCTGTGTTTGTAGAAGTTAACAGATGCTTCACTAAACCTGACTTGGCAAACACCTTGCTATATCTGGGACCATTATAGCGAGACGCTTGCCGGGTACTCTTTAGCAAATCATTTGTTAACTTCCGTGATACCGGAATGTTGTCCCGTCGCGATTACCGACAAATGGCTCGCCAAAACCGACCTGGCAAATACCTTACTATTTCTGAAACCATGATAGTGAGATCCTTGCCGGGTACACTTCAGCTAGTCATTTGTTTATTTACTTGTGTCGGACGCACGAGAATGTATGTGAGTTTGATATTTTTCGAATATTGAAGAAAAAATGTAGTCATGGATTCAGGAATAATAAAGAGAGTATTGTTAATAAAATATAGCTTTTGTTGTGCTTCGTTGCATGGTTAGTACATTGACACTTGACGATTGTTATCTCTGCTAATTGTACAGTACAACAGTGCAATTTCCTTGAACTGAAAATTCTTACTTTTTATAAATGGCGAAAATCAGAGACATCGTTTATATTAGCTAAGTCGTGAACTTTATGTAGACAGTGTTCAGAAGAATATATTATGGTCTAAACTAGGCATGGTCAATTTCTATAAGAAAGCTACATATGATGAGTGGTCGTGTCACGGGTCGTCGTCAGAAATAATGAATATAACTAGAATATCAGTCAGTCTTTGGTCGATTTTATAATACACATAATTTAATATAGCTTTTATCTTTCCGCGGGCCACAAAATAACATGTCGCCCGCGGACCAGCTGTTGCCTGCTCTAAAGCATTCAAGGGTTTGTGTTCGGATATACCTAACATCCAGTGTGGTTATCTCTGTTTGGACAAATTTCTGACGGCCATTGGAACTGAACTCTGTGATATCATCACTCAAGCAAGTTGTCGGAGGTTGGAAACCAATTTTTTCTCTAACCTATCCAGAGTTTACAGGTTCAAGGTAATTATCACTTCCTAAATGGAAATTTTAATTAATCACAATGCACAGTGCGGCCGATTAAAAAAAAAAGCTGGCCAAAAGAAAAAAAAAAGTAACTAGTTAGGGATTTTTTCATGTTAGGTTGGTTACAGTACATTTGTAATGGTCAGATATTACTTATGAAAGTGTTTATCTCCTTTTACCTGTCCCAGAATAGGAGTCGCAAAGCTACCTTTGTTCGATTGGCATCGTTGTGTTACTGAGACAGTAAACGACGCACGTGTTGAAAGTTGTATAAAAACTTTAGATTGAAGCAGATCGTAATAAAATAAAATGGAATCAACGTCGGAAAGTACGTAGAATATAAAAAGAGTTACGAAATAATAATTTATCAAATATAAATTATTAGGGAAACAATAATTGTTGTTGATTTTTATTAATTGAAATCTTTAAAATACGATATATTATGAGAAAGTTATGTTGTTCCGCTGTCAGACTTATTGTAAGTTAGTCAAATGTATGTTCGTCAATCTAAAACTTCTTGTTGGCCAGATGCTCTGAGTGACCTCAATGTAAGCTCAAGTCAAGGACAAATTGTTAGACTTGTTTAGTACTAAACATTCTGAAATAGTCTGAAATGCGTTATAAATTCCACAAATTACGCCAGTTCGATTATGAAACAATACAACAATTTGTGGCCAGACTAAAACAGCAGGCCATGCGTTGAGAGAGTGGTACTTTCCTCAGTACTATTTTAAGAGATCAATTTGTCTTGGGTTTATATAATGATAGCATTAGGAAACGCTTATCATCAGAATCTGAGCTAACATTTGAGAAAGCAGTTGAATTATCAACTATAGTCGAACAATTTAGTTCAGATGTACAATTCATGAAAGGCACGGCTAGTAGCGAACATTCCTTCAACAAATTAACTTCTCAAAAAATAAGTATCCTAGTGGTAGTGCTAATAGTCCGATGAGTTGTAATGAAAGGTTAATCACTTGTCCAAGGTGCACATATCGCCATCAAAATGGTAGATGTCCAGCCTTGAATAAGTTTTGCAACGCTTGCCACCTAAAGGAACTTTAGGAACAGCAGATATTATAAACAAACTTTCTCACAAGTTTCTCAGTTATCAGTAGTTCTTTGCATATTGCGTCCGAAAATCAACAGTCATGAACCTATTAGATAATCCTTATCTGGACGAAAATTTAGAGATTTCAGTTCAAACTACATCTAGTACTGCGGATTATGTTTCGGATATATATTTGAAAGGTTTCAGAATAGATTCTGGTGTTGTTAACACTACAATTGCTACAATCTATGGTCACAAATGTGTTGATGTATCATACAGAGATACAAATATTTCTACTAAATGGGTCTATGTTGCCAGTTGTAGGCGAAGTGGATTTACATGTCCAGTATCAAGATAGGTTATTAAGACTACATTTCGTAATTATAGATACCACAATTCCCTATCAGATTATTGGTAGAGATGGTCTAAGATCTTTAATTTTCAATTGGTTATTAGATTGCGTTAATGGTGCTTCCACATCTTTAATCAACAATGTAGATTCATTAAATAATGCAGATATTTCTCCAGGTCATATTGGTAATCCACACTTTAGCGATGAGTTTAAGATAATGGAAGAAAACTTTGATACCCTGAAATATACTTTTGATCAACAGATTTCAAGGTTATGGAAAGAGTTAAATAACATAAAATCTAAACTAAATACTAGTTCACACAGTCAATCTCTAAAACAGGATATAGAAAAGTTCGATAAACAACTGTGTATTACGAATGAGAAACAAAATCTGGTTCCTGCAAGTTGTTCGAAACAATTCATTGAATGTTTTCCTATAGTTGCACAAAATACAGAAAATAACCAATTACCTTCTACCATTGAACATTATACTTCAATAGCACGCAAATACAGGGTAATGTCTGTTACAATAATTGTTAGAGGCTTTAAGGTTTTATTTAAAGGCATTACATATCGATGCAACGAACGCGTCACTTTATAACAATTTTTCAGCGGTTTGGTTACAATTAGAAAATGTCTAAGATTCTATCAGATGGGGGCAAAAAAATCTTAGATCTGAATGAAGTTTTCTTAAGTATGTAAACGGCTGAAGCGTGCTCATCAATTATCTAACAGCAGAGAGATCAGTGCAATTGGCAACATAGAGCAAAATAACCAGGTACAGACTAAAGATGGAAAAGGGTTTGTGTTCAGGTATAGTTTCAGATACTAGAACACATTATATAGAACATGATAATCAAACCTTGTCGTCATCATCGATATTAGATGTATCAATGCAAAACGATATGACATCAGAGACAGTTTCCGTGATTACGGTAGAGGAATCCACAGTAGCAGCTAATTCTGAGGCGTGTTTCAGAATGGAGTCTAAATGAGCATTTACACCAATAAGTTCAGTAGTGTGTAATGATAAGCCTTATACACGGCAAGGGGACTCAGTTATTAATCTTCCAATCTCTAAGATCAAAGGCATAAAACAAAAGTCACCCTCATATATACTGTCAGAAAATTAGAAATTTCCAATTCCGTTCAAGGTCACGCATCCATTCATATAAACAATTGGGAAGAGGGTAGTCTCCAGTACTGTTCAACACAGGAAGTTTATCAACTTGCCGATGAAGCAGTAGATGCTAAATTCCACTCTTCTAAATCAGATAAGCACGAAGCCCTACCAGTTAATAATCATGATACTCAAAGTAGAAAATCTACTAAGAAGAAGTCGTGGAAACAACCGAAGTCAAAATCCCAAACCAACTTGGATAATAAATTGAAGCAATACTTAGTTAAACTTGGTTTTACAACGAGCATTTGAATCACCGGATTTTCACAAGGTGAAACATATGGTGTTAGAACTTTTTTCAGATGGAAATAATGATATTGCTGTGGCTTATATTCGACCGTATCTCAAGGTCAAATTTTAATGTAAGGGGAAAAGGATACTGCGAAGGTGTGTTGTTGTCCGCGATATATTTTATAAACTTGAATCTGGGAAGGAAAGTATTATTGTAATTATTCTGTGTAATATCTTTTACAAGAGTTCTACTTTCTTCCTCTTGTTTATAAGATGTCTCCTTTGATTCATGGTTCGATCACTATATAATTTCTGGTTTATTTGGAGTAGACATACATAGTTTTACAAGGAGATACTATGATTAGTATTGCATACAAGGTTATTGATATGGTGATATGTTTGCATGCGAAGGTTCTTTATTGTATATAGTAAATGTACATTGGTTTACCTTTTCAGCTTATATAACTATGTTGAGGCCAGTGGCGTATTCTGGATTCACAGCTTGGACTACAACGAGTAGAAAGAGGGTACGGAGGTCACACACACAAGCTTAGGCTGTGGTGGTAGCCTAGATAGTCCACAGGATACGCCCCTGGTTGAGTCCTTGTATCCATAACTTGATTTAAATATGCTGACAAGGCTTATATGCTACACTTTATTTTAAAAAAAACACAGACACAGTAAGCTTAACGGTTTCAGTGTTCTGTCGCTTACTGTTTTTTTTTTTTTTTTTTTTTTTTTTTTTGCAGTAAAGTATATATAAGTCTTATCAACATATTTTAATTAACTTAACGAAACGAGGGAAATTAAAAAAAAAATGCTCTATGCAAGCCTAAAATCCCAAAATAAACTCGAATTATGTCTTGTGTATGGCTATGATGCATAAGGACGCGGTATAGTTCATAGTGAGTGCTCAGCTCTAGTACAACGTTTCAAATCATTCAGAATTCTACAGTAATTGGACGAAAAATATAAGAAAAAAGAAGGCAAGGATATGTATAGAAGAAAAACATAATGTGTGTTTGTAACTGGGTGAGAACAGTGGCCACATACGCAAAATGGAAAGATGATTAATTTTGTTATGATAAGTTACTGTTTTCTTGTATGTATTTATGTTTGTTAGTTATTTCTGTATTTCAGGAATCTAGAAAAGGGAATCACTTTTTATTTGTTACCCCTATCGGTATAAAGGGCTTTTTTTCTTCTTCTTCTTCTATGATAGAGCAAGGTTCTGTAACAGTCCTCTCGGTATGTGAATCAGTCCTATGGATGATGTGAGATAAGTTTATACTGCGATTGAAGTGTTGGGACCAGGCATGTGTAACCTACACCTCGCTGCGGGGAATATTGTTGTGGTGGGACTAAGTACATCTTAACTAACTCTATTGCTTACGAAACTCACAAGTTCATCGCCATTGGATTCTATCCTGGGCAAGATCATGCCAGTTTTAGGAAGTACATTTTAAGGGTTATTTAATTATTAAAGGTAATTTATGATGTTTGCATACAACCGTTAGAAGAAGTATAAAGGTACAGTCAGATGAACCAGACTGCATGATCCATAAGAAGAAACAGTGTGAAATAATTGTGATTGAAGTTGGAATTACTAGTCAGGACCATCCGGCAGAAAGTGGAAACGAAATATGATTTTTGTGCAAGCAAATGCGGGTCGCAAGATGGATGTACAATTAGGTTCATCCCGTAAGTAATGACCTAGGATGAGGTAGTTACAGAGTACCACTAAATATACTTGAAGGAGATTCGGATTTACAGCAGTATTCAGTCGTACATCCAATTAAAAGTTCACCAAGAAAAGACGCTGAAAAGTATTTCATTTGACTGTCGGCTAGACAGACCTTGAAATAGAATTGAAAGTTTTTGTATCTGATATGTTCTTTGACTCGGGTTTTAAGATTCCTTTTGGTCATACCAATATGCGTGCTGTCGTACTGCTTATACAGGGTGGGGCAAATAAAAGTGGCCCGGAGAACAGAGTGCCAGGGTACAAAGAAACACAGCAGAGGACAGGAACTACAGTACTAACCTGACTATAGCAGATGTTGAAACTGACCACCATTCATCTCTTGGCACTTTTGGGCCCTGGTCCAGAAGTTGCTGAAGGCAGATCGAAGCTGGACTGCTGGAATTGCTGCAATCTCATCCGAAATGTTCTGCCGCAGTTCTTGAAGACTATGAGGGTTGTTGCGATACACCTTCGACTTGAGGGTACCTCACAAAAAGTAATCGCACAATGACAGATCAGGTGACCTAGGTGGCCAGCTAGGGCCGAGACCAGACTGACCTCTGCTAACAACTCGGTCAGGCGTGAAGAGTGTGTAAATGTGCTCCAAGGTTCGGCCGGCTGTATGGGCAGTTGCTCCATCCTGTTGGAAGTAACTGTGGGTCTTTTCCTCCTCAGTTAATGCTGCCACAAATGGATTTAAAATGTTGGCAATGTAACGCGCCGAATTCAGCGTCTGATGAAAGAAGATGGGACCAATAATGCGGCGTGCAGACACTGCACACCAAACCCCAACCTTCTGATCATGCAATGGTGTTTCGTGGAAGTTATGCGGATTCTCCGCTGCCCAGAACCTGTGATTCTGTGAGTTGACATAACCACTCAGGTGAAACCAGGCTTCATCAGAAATAAAGAACCGGTCCATGTCCAAGCCATTCATTGTGATCTCAGTGAACAGCCACTCACAAAACTGGAGGCGCTGACGAACATCTGCTAGTTTTAATGCATGCACAACAGACACTCGGTAGGGATGCATGTGATGGTCCAGGTGGAGTATTCGTCTGCATGAGCGACGTGATATGTCGGTCTCTTGCGACAGGCGTCGGGTTGATTTGGTAGGACTCTGAAGCATTTTCTGGTGAACTGCAGCCACATTTTCGGGTGTGCGGACACGTTTCGGAATGTTTTTTGACTTGTTCAACACCGATCCTGTCTGACGCCATTTTCGGACTAAGCGTTGCATGGCACTCTTTGCTGGCACTTTGACACCATTAAACTTCTGAGCAAACAACTGACCACACCGTTTCCACGACTTTGTTGTCACGTAACTTTCCACCACGAACACCCGCTGCTCCACTGTGAGTACCATCTTCCCCTTTGCACTGCTCCACTCACACTGACACGGCCCGCACTACGCTCTGACCAAGTTTGGATAATGTAGTGGGCGTACACGTGGTGTATGCGCGTCACGGGGTGTGGTCATATGCCTCCAGTCACATCCACTCGCCCGGGCAACTTTTATTTGCCCCACCCTGTATCATAAACTCCTAAAGAATCTAGGTGATCAGTATAATAACTTCTGAACTTGCTAATTGCTTTGCCTACAATTTTGAGGGACACTTTTCCGGATTTCGTAATAGATTTTTTTTTTACTGATTCATGCCAATCTTGTAGTAAATTTTTATTGTAGCTATTTTTATTGCCGGTAAGGTGTTCTTTCTGAGAACAATTAGTAGGCTTCGGAGGCTTTTATTTTTTCATAAATTGGCTTTGGTGGCGTGAGAATGACAAATTGAAATAAATGTAAAAAGCGTACCGCCAGTAAATTTTCTGTACACTATAGTTTGAAATTTAATATTCGTGTAGTTTACGTTAGGATATACAGAATTTATATTTTGCAAATGTTAGTATATACCGAATTGAATTATGCTTAACATTAAAGAATATACATTTTATCGAATGTGCGGACTCTTTAATTCTTTTGTATTCGTTATTAAAGTGGATTTATTTGTTTGTTTAAATACACGAGAAGGTAAATATTGTCAAATCACATATCCTGCTCCTGTGCCCTTTTCTCGAAAATCTCTGCCTTTGAGTCAGCGCAGGTTGAAATTCTTCTCTCGCCGCCACCACGTTTTTTTTACGGCCTTTTTCAGCCTCATCAGACGAGTGCTGGGATCGGACCTAAAATAAAGTCTTTACCTTGCCCAGGACGTCATATCTCTCACCGAAGGAATACTTTTCGGCACACACTGATTTTGGTGAAATTTTAAACTTGTACTAGATGGTACAACAAAAAGAAACCACGCCATTTTCTGCTAAATATAGGGTGAAGCAACACCTAACTTGTTTTTATTACGTTAGGAGAAAGTCCTATTCTCTTGGGATCACGGTCATTCTTTGTTTCTGTGTTACACCTAACGCCCTGAAAATTGTTTTAAATTTCGTGAGCTCCACGGCAAGTTACGACTCAAGATATTACAGAGAACTGAAGAAGCATGGCAGAGTAAAATCTTCCCAAGAAGTGTTTCTCAAAAAAGGTCCTACCGTTAGACGATATAGGGTGTTGCACAAGAACATCGACAAAACCACCTCACGAGATCCCTGACATGAAAATAAGAAAAAAAAAGTAGGGTGCACAAATACTTTGTTTCGGCACTATATGCTGCCGAAAGCGTTGAAAAAATTAATTTTAGAGCTTGATATTTCCATTACAGTAAGAGTAGAACTGAGGCGGCATGGTACTCCCAGAGACTTGAGACCTGTTCTGTTCAAAATTCTGCAATGGATGCCGAATAGCGGATTCCCAGAAATTCTCTGAAGTTAAGGTTGGTCTAAATAAGCATGAGTGGAATACTTTGCAACAGGTAACAATAATTCGTTTGCACCAGATTGATATCTG
Source organism: Lepisma saccharinum (assembly GCA_022664845.1). NCBI lineage: Eukaryota > Metazoa > Arthropoda > Insecta > Zygentoma > Lepismatidae > Lepisma > Lepisma saccharinum. Next base: position 35,697 of record JAGDQP010002293.1, on the reverse strand, counting down.
AAACAGATTTTCTTTGATGAACAATTTTCTAAAATAACGCATGCCTGCATAATAAACAGGAGCAAGAATTGCACACATTTCAACGAACGTTTGGTGTATTTATCAGTCAAAGAGACTTGTCATTGGCCGGTTGGATTGGATGGTGCTGATTACGTCTATTCTCGTTACTTATACGGACCCGCTATTTACCCCAGAAAATGCGAATCCCCAGCTTTTTTCGGGAATTTCTTGTGCATGCATTACACAAATTTCGGAATAAGAATTTTTGAATAGAGAAGATCTCAGGTCCTTGAAGGTATTACGCCGCCTCAGCTCTACTGTTAATGGAAATATCAAGCTCTAATGTTCATTTTCCTACGCTTTTGGCAGCCTATAACGCCGAAATGAAGAACTTGTGTACCCTCGATGGTGTTATTTTCATCTCCGGAATCTCGTGAGGTGTTATTTTGCAATACCTTGTATAGTCAGTTGGCAACGTGGCCGCTCCCTAGCACCAGTCCTCTGTCCGTCTCCTCTCCTGTTACGTGAGCACACTATGCGGAAACGTTGCCGTATTTTTATTGCGCTAGTGAAGTTTGCTTGCACATTAAATGTTCCTTTTAAGTAAGTTTGTTACATTTCCACTTAAAAGTGATAATAAGTGACCGTAGTTGTGTAATGATAGGTTTCGTTTTCTCGAGTTAGGAAATGCTGATGGAAGATTGGTTTGCAGAAGTAAAATTATCAGAAATTTGATTAAATTTCTTCGTATGTCTGCGCAAAACTCAGTAGCTTACTGCTTTCTGTAGCTATAAGAGATCGGTTTTCTCTATAAGCCATAAAGATGTTATTGAACTAACGGTCCATTAAAATAGTGACTTATGCAGATGACTGTATACTTTCCTTCATAATAACTGAACAATGAAAATAACTATTTTACAAGTACACTAAATGTGTGTGTCAGAAAATAACGTTTCGTCGATCATCAGCAATTCTTCATGTATAAGAATAACCTACACTCCTACAGTATCTATTCAAGAAAAATTAATTTGGTAATATTCAGTTGAAAGGTGTATGACGTTTTAATAACGAAGAAAACTGCATTTTTTTTCCACCTCAGGATGCTGTATGTTTATCAGTTGCCATAGAAACTTTAAATTAAAGGCGTACACGCTCATTAAATTTCAAAAGTAGTACCACAAACATTACTAACAGTAGGAACCTAGATGTAACGGGTCCTGATTTCATGCAAGTAAAGTTACTGAAAGGACATGGATTTTTGTGTTAGCCTATCATGTGTTGCAAAGCGCTTCAAGATAGCGTTCGCCCTTGTGCCGGGTAATCAATGGTGTATTTCTACGTGGCGTATTTTTTTTTAGTCTCGTCAATAGCATTTGCTACAAACTGAATCAAAAGTTCAATTAGTAAAAAAAAAAAAAAAAAAGCCCTTGAAAGTCAAGTTTATTTCATGTGGAAGAGCGCATATGGAAGTTTAAAGTACATTGACGCGCATGAAATTGAGAGATGACACGTGAGAGATTCTCTGCCATCGAAAAAAAAAATAAAAAAAAATGATGGTTTCTTATGCCCTGAAGATATAAAACTACCTTTAATTTAATTTCGTGCCTTTTCAACCCACGGACTAATACATCGCTTGCTCAAGCCAAAAGGAGTAATTTCTAACATTCTCATAACAAAAACGTATCAAGAAACTGCGTTTTTTGATACTGCTCTTCTTACGAATGCGAAGTTGATAATAGAGCATGTGGAGAATAATATAACCTATATTTTGAAATGATTGTTCTGAATACGGCCTTCTACGTAGTTCCACTAGCGGCCCGTTCTCACTTCTATTCTTCAGAAGCTTCAATATAATTTATAACATGAGAGAATTGTTATAAGTTATAACTTCAGTGTGCTGAGAAACGTTGTAAGAAGAACTAACTCATTGCGGATGCAACTGCTCCGATTAAGTTTTCATTGCTACGAAAAAAAGAAGCTACCTTGAAGTCGATTTGTTAACATCCTTTTCACATAAAGTGAACTCTCACACCGTTAAAGAAGCGTACGTACACCCTCGAAGAAAGTGACGCAAGGCATATTTAGCGGATTGGTTACGCTATAGCCAGTCAGAGCCGTTTTCGTTCCTTCTCACGTGACAATTGAAACCAAGTTCAGAAGGACATTTCTTAAAAGGTATGGAAATAACTGAAAATATTTGAAGGACAGATATTACAAGATATTGACTATTCAACAAGATTCTAATGTTTTTTTTTATCGAAGTTGAAATATCAATCCAAAGCAATTAAAATGGAATTTGGCAGTATTTGAGGGGTCTCTGTGCTTTATTCACTGCAGTAGATAATAATGTTAACAGGAGCTTCAGTGTTGCCAACTACCATTTAAAAAGCTGTAAATTTAAGACAAATGAGAATCCTTTAAGAATCCTTAAATGTAATAACAGCTCAGAAATGCGGAAGTTAGCGAATAGTGATCTCATATATGTTTGCGGGCTCGAAACGAAATGGTTATGTTAGAAATATCGTAAATGTTTACTCCAATCTTGTAACTGCATCTTCAGTAAAGTTACTTCAGAAGTATGAAGGGTAATAAAACATTGTAGGAGTCATTGAGAATTTTAAGCGAGAATCTCATACTAGGAGCTCATAGCTTTCTTTATACACTCCAGCGTAAGTTAACTATTATAGATAAACTCTTATAGTTTTTTTAGATTAGAGCGAAATGAGAATCTATAAATCTGGTACGTTAACTTAATTGAAATATTCACAAATTCCGAGTCGATTTAGAGAACTGATTATGGTCGTCGTTTTCATTTTGTACGCGAACCAAAATATTATTTCAAGTGGAGAGACTGCATATTCCACTTACGTAGACATCAGGCTCAAGTCGACTGTTCTGGAGCCAGACACCTTCTAGGATGTTCATGTGCTTTTCGAGGAGGAATCTGATAAATTAGACGAGAATTGAAATAACGTCAGTGTTGCAACAAAATATCAGACGAATGGGTTGAGGGGTGGCTTGGTCACTGTTCGTACATGTGTCCCATGAAGAAATTGGTCCAGGATAGGGTGATATGAGTACCTTTGATTTGCTTAAGTAACTAGTTTTCAAGTAACTTACTGTAAACAAATATATGGAGTATCTTATACTTCGGTAGAGAAGATAGGTATGGAAAATAGGCAATTACAACTTGTAATACTTTTGAAAAGAAAGGAAGATACAACGTTATTGACTGGTGGTACATTTTACAAAGAAAAGTTAACACGTAGGACACTTCTGCGGTATTTTCGTCGGGATACACGATGAATGAAGTGGTTTCCAATGGGTTTACACGCTGATTATTTGCGATCTTCAATGTTCAGGAATATCACAGTTGTAAGTTCGAAAAAGGAACAATTTAAAATGTTTCTACATATCAGCTTTCCTTGTAAAATTATGTCTGTATCTTCCTTTATTGTCTCTTTTCTCTAAGTTGTATCTCCCAAACGAAATGTTCCAGGATTTAAGTTTACGGAGGTATATTTTAGTTCATTTAGATTTTATCCCTCAAAGTTGTACTATCAATTTGGGAACACAGTATATCAATATTCCATAAAGTATTAGATATTTCGTACAGTCAAACCGAGCCGCCGTAGCTTAGTGGTAGAGTGTTGGTGTAGCATTCGGGAGGTCGTGGGATCGATCCTAGCGGCCGCCGTTCTGACTGTTTTCCAGGGTTTTTCCTCAGTCACGCCGGGATGGCACCTTCAACGTAGGCTCTGGCCTACACCTTCCCGAACCCTTTCCCCTCCCCTGCCCTCTCCCGGCCTGAGCCTTAGATGCCTAAAGGGCATAAATAAAATTCAAATTCGTAGTCAGATCAATAGTGTATACACTGCTTTGTATTTTCATTCTTCAGCGTACACATATCATAATTTTTATACTTTCATTAAGTTTTGTGTCCTGAGCCAAAGTTGCCTAAAAATCTTAAAATTAAATTCAAATTCACTAACACGTTTTTCATAAGTAGGTACCGGTAATGTTACGAAAGAACAGTTTTTGTTTTGGAAACAAAACCTGTATTTTCTGTTTCCTGTGTTCGTTTCGTCAATAAATAATGTGTTCCATAATAAAAGAAATTATCAATTTATAATGCGACTAGGGTTCCTACGCTCTCTTCTCAAATTTCGCGTATAATATAAAATGAATCAAGCGAATAGTTTAAAATTCTTGGTCCATCACTTTGGTTTGGATTTAAATCACTAAGACCCTGTAAGCACTTAACGACGAAAAGGTGAATACATACGATTCGTACTATAGAATGCTTAGTAATAGTACACTTCGTTTCTCTCAAATAAAATAAATTTTGATTTAAATCAAACAACCTTGGCTCCTACAAATTCAAACCTAGAGGGTTTAAACTTTCAGAAAAAGTCGACCATTTCAAGATATTTATGCGTGCAGACTTTTTGTTTTGTTTTGTTCATTTTATAAGTTTGGATATTGAAATCATTAAGTGATTTTAGCAGTGAACAATGCAACGTTGTTTATATCGTCGTCTACTATTAATAAATCTTTACTCTTGCCTCTTGTGCTGACCCAGCCACCTTCACAGCCCTAGGAAGGAGATAATTCCTTAAACATTTGACGGTCTTTAGAGCGTATGGCTGGGCCGGAAGTGAAAGTTAAATAAATCTATCGCCGTAAATTGTGAAGTAGTTTCGTGACGTTAACTTTTGTCACAAATATGTGTGGTAGCAATACATTTTTATTTGTTTGTTTGTTTGTTTGTTTCAGAGATTCGACACCTCCCGTCATGGAGGGTTTGACACCAGCTGAAGAAGTAGTCCACCTGCGTCGTCAGATAGCTAAACTGAATAGAAGAGTAATGGCAATAGAGCTGGACAACCTGCAGCGCCAACAGCGAGAAAAAATGTTGTATGCTATTGGACTCGGATATTTTATACTTAAAGTTTTGCTGTGGATGAATAGATCCTAAGGTATATATATGTATAATGTTTGTTAGTAGACATTTTAATTTGTAGATCTTCATCTTTCTTCACCTCAAGAATCCTTAGCGTGAGGATGTGTTAAGATGTGTGAGACTGCCCTGTAATATATATATATCCTGAGCTTTTTACGTGGACATTGCGTTGTAACAAAGAAGTTCAGAAAGGTGGCGCATCTTTTTTAAGGCGTGAATTCATCTTTAAAAAATTTGTTTCTCGTTTTATAGCATTAGTGACAGTTGCCAACATGGACTTAAGATGGTGAACAATGTATGAAAGAAAGTGTCGTAAGGGAGTAACACCGTAGTTAGGTTGTTTTTCATAAGTGCGTAAATAAAAATCATTTGTTATTATTGATGTGGAATGGTAAAGACAACTTCTTACTATGTGGTGTAAAATAAAGTGTCTGATCTAGTCTTCTGATGTCCTTCATTTTTCTCGAAATTCAAATGGAAAGTTAGTAAGGGTGATTGTGGATGAGCAGAATACTTTAGCGTATAGTTAGGGAGGGTATTTTGGGGGGGTATAAATTAAATGTTAAAATAATAATAATGATGAATGAATGCTTGCTCATGGTGTAGGTTTAAAAAAAAGTGGAGAGTACAAAGTGATTTTTTTTCTTCTGTCATTGAAGATAAAGTGCATTCATAAATCATGACGTGGCAAAATGTGCTTTCCTTTTAGAATGTATATGCTTTAAGGAAAGTAGCAGTTTCATTAAAGTTCTGTAAAAGAAATACAAGAACGAGCGTTGACTAGTTGAATAAGTATATCTTCACTCAATGTGCCAGACAGATGAACACATCAGAAGTTTTTGTAATTAAAAGCTATACCTACGCCTCCTCCTATTGGCTCAGATGCTCCCAGCATTTGTAGTGTCACTCTAGTTACTAACCTGTCTTGGATTCACCAATATAATAGGAAATGAAGATGCTGAGAGCGATAGCAGTTTAACCATGTTATTTCTGTACGTTACTACGCCATACAGGCGAATAAAATAAGTTTAGTTGGCAAACTCAGAGCAGAGAGGAAACGTGGTAGAGTTCATAGCATCAAAACGGAAGTTTAGAGCTGTTGACGTTTTCACATGTCTGGCACAGAGCGTCTTATATAATTAATCTTCGGTTCTTTTGAAATGTTGAATTATCTACGACGTGCAAAAAGGGTTACTGAAGGTTCAAACACAACTCTGTTGAATATATGTGAAGTATATTTTGTGATACATGATTTATGATATCTAAATATATATTTCGTACATGTTATGTATCAAATAGTCTGGTATTTTCTGCTGACACAATTTTGTTCTCATTTAAAGTGGTTTAAAACCAGGTAACGTTTTTTATATTTATGCCGATTACACGGGTCCTTATTGTGTATCAAACAATTCTACTATTTTGAAGGAGAATGTCATGAAGTAAAGACATATGTGTAATCTTTTCAGTTTTTCTCTCGACTATTAAATTATAATGTAACTGTGTATATTTTAAAAAGAAAAAAAAAACTTTTCGGGGTATAACTACAGAAGAAGCACTTTTGTTTTATTCCTAAGTAATGTTCACGTACACTTATATTACATTAGTATATTGACTATATTGTATAATTGTCGTGATATAAAAATTAACACTGTATAAGAGTTTGTTTATTAGTGTGGATTTCTTTCTTTTTATAAATATCTCTCTTCTTTAATTGTATATAGCGAGATTTTAAACAGCTTCGTACAAAATATGTTGAAGCGCTAGAGAGAATAAATGAATTGGAGACGAAAAGAAAGAATACTCTAATTCCTCTGGCGTAGTGGTACGATCTTGGACTTCCGTACGCCACCGCTGCACAGTGCGGCCGATTCCAATAAAACTGAGTTGCAAAGTTGAACCCCCTTAACAACATTTTAACATATACTTAAATGATGATTGTTTTTTAATGAAGTATGATGATGTTTTTTTAAACATTATTCCTGATTGGATTTTTTGGCGGCCATTTTGAATCCAAGATAATGACTTTTTCAACATATTGTAATATTTACCTAAACTACTCGTGATGATACACCTTTATGACAAATTTCGTTTCTCTAGCCGAAACGGTGTGGAAAATTGATTTCTAGGTCTGCCATTTTGGATCTAAGATGGCGTCTTTCGAAACATTTTGTAATATTTTCTTAGCCTATTAGTGATCATGTACGTTCATATTTAATTTGGTGTTTCTAGATTGCAGTTTTTTTTTTTCAACTTTGAAAATTCGCAATTTTCTTAGATGTTCCAAATTTGGAGCAAAATATTACAGGAAGAATTTTTTACTCAAGGTTCACTTTGGCGATGTAGACACGTCTCTATCAATACTTCTTGTAAACATAATCGCGTTGATTTCACATCCTTTTTATTTTATGGGTGTTTAAAATTGGCACATCTGGTCACTTTTATGGTTTTGAGCTTTCCAAAATCCTACTACAGTAAAACTTCCTATAGCGAACACCTCCGAATAGTGGACATCTCTAAATAACGGAGAGTTTTAAAGTTCCCCAGGAGAATACCATTCAGTCATATGGAAGGAAACTCTCTCAATAGCGGACATTTTGATAATGCTCTCTTTCTATAATGGACAAAGCTTGTGGTGGTCGTCTGTACGGGTTTCTGCTTCAAATATTTTCTGATGTGAATGGTCGACTTATCGAGGAGTAGTAAAGACAAATGAAGGATTAAATTGAAACGCTCACTTTTTAAGATCGCTAAGAGTAGTCGCGGGTTTTTAGCAAGGTTCATAACAATAATAATAAAACGCACGAACAAGGGCGAAAGGAGGAACAAAACTTAAGTGAAAAAATAATACTGTTGTATTTAAAAGTGGCTACGCTGTTACACACACACAGTTGTCTTGCTGAGCCATAGTTGCCTAAAGGCATTAAATAAAATTCAATTCAGTTGTCCTGCTACTGGCGTCATTACGACACTACTGTGGTTCGGTTACTGTACACGTCATAACTGCAAGTACACTGCACTGTATTAATGCACAGTAATTCAGAGATAAAAACTACTGTACATTAATTCAGTTTGCACAAAATTTTCTTTGTTTCTTATGGCCGTTTAAGGGAAGTTTCAATGTGTGTTTCTAAGTAGCAGACAGTTTTTTAGGTTCCAAACAGTGTCGGCTATTCGTCAGTTTCACTGTGATTAAAGGACCTATATTTAATATGCATACATTTCCTGAAAGACCATCGTGTCTTACTTTACAGCAATGCGAAGTAGTATCGTCTCGTCCACTACAAATTAATTGCACAAGTACAAACCGTCAAGAAAACCACGTAAAAGGACGTTCTTGGCCGACAAAAGAACGCTATATCCACAGTAAACGCCCAGCATTGTGCAAGGAAATACTTGGATCCTGCATCACGATAATTATCCCGCGCATCGGTCCACAACCGCCATATTCTCCCGATTTGGCACCAGCCGATTATTACCTCTTTTCACACACGAAGCATCTGCTGAAGGGCCGAAAATTTGCGAATGCAGAAGAGCTTCAGGCTGCTCCGACGGCAGCGCTTCAAAATGTCACCCAAATGGCGTGGAGGAGTGCTTCCAATAGTGGTAATATTGTTGGCAGAGGTGTATACTTTGAAAAGGCCTGTAGCGAAATCCCCAGTGACCAGGTAGGTCTGAACTAGAATTATTTTCTCGAGACTTCTTGACTGTTCGTCGTGTATCTATAAGCGTAAGGGAAATATGAAAATTTAAACACTGCATTTTAAAAATACCTCGTCGTACATTTGTGCTTCTAACGGATGAAAAAAAATAGAATAATTACATTTTAGGGAGACATATTTTCTTCGTAAGACCACAAGCAAGGCAACTTTTCTTGAGAGAGTCGTGCAGCTCGTTTTATGGGTAGGCGGTAGGAGATCTACATGTATTTCATGACAATACAAGTTTGTCCCCCAAATAATGGTTCAAACTTGGAGAGGTGATTAATTTACATCAAACCAAGAAAAAAGAAGAACCTTTGAACACATGTCGAAATCTGATTAGTTTCGGAGCTACAGGCGTTTAAAGTTCTGGCGGCAGCGTCACAAATGACATCATATCTCGACAAGAAATGGCGTAACTGGTGTCGACTTAACAAATAACACTCGAAATAGTATTCAGTACATCTATTTAAGTGATGTTTATGATTAGCGAATGCAGGCTAGAGGAGATCTTTGTAAGGATGCCGCTGTGACTTTGAGCACCTGTATCTCCGAAACTAGGCATAATTTTGAATTTCTTTTAAAACTCTAATAACACTGCTTCAATTTAATAGTCTTGTTAATCTCTCTTGAAATATGGTCCTTTTGTGAAAAATAGTCTGCGTAAATGCCAGTTTCTGAGTTTTCTGTTCAAAATTTATGAACCGACAAGTTTGCCTTTAAAAATCGTACACTCAGATTCATAGAAAATGGTCGATTGAAAATGCTGAGTCTGAAAACGCCCAAACTGTACAATATATACCGGTAAGCGAAACATACGAATAGCTTATTTTTAAATCGTCTTAAAATTTTAGTTTAATATTGAAACGATATGGATTTTCTATGAATTTAGTTGTACACTCAGGGTCATAAAAATAGTCTGTTTTTTAAAAAAATCCAATATTAGACTATTGGAGACCCAACCCTAATTAATAAATGTGGCATACACAACATTATATTGTGAAACTTTAATTTTTAACCTTACATCGATTTTTGCTTCGGTATTGTCATCTTGTACAATTTGGCGCACTATCAAATGCCTAGCCACCATTTTTATGGATCTTAAGTGTACATACCCAGCTTCTATGGTCTAGTGGGTATGATCGCAAATTTCTGATACATTTGGGAGAGAATGAGGGTGCGAGTTCTGCTCACATTGGCCATCCTGAGAGGTTTTCCAGAGCTTTTTCAAACCATCAGACAAATCCTGAGATATCATTGTCGCTATCAAAGTGGAAGTGCTAACTTTACAGAAAAAGCGAAAAAAGCTTTTGGAAATTTGCAGTTCTTTATAACTTAGTTACTATTTGTATTTTCTTTTGTTTGTGTGTGTGTGTGGGGGGGGGGGTTCGTAAAAAAACATTATGCTTCTCAGCTCTACTGCTCCACATTCGGCAACAAGTATTCGCCAGCAGTTAGAGACGATCAAGACAAAAGACTACCTCATCCCCTCACCCAAAAGTAACTCAGGTCCTTCTGCCGCCTTGATGCGATGGTATTTAACGTGACGGCCTGTAATCTTAAGACGCTGTAAACATAAATAAAAAAACTTTTTAAAACATAATTTTGTTTATGCACGACTAGAAAGAAAAGCATGGCGGAGCGCTCTCATATACAGTCACTTTATAAATTCTTGCATTGGCGCGCCCCATGCTTTTCTTTTTATTCCTGTATAGAAACAAAATTTGCTTTTTAGTACGAATTGTTTAACAAAAGTATGTATTTAAAAAGTTTTTTTTTTTATTATCCCCCCCCCCCCCCAAGTTATTTGTGTTCGGATATATTTTTTCAAACTAATGCTTTGTGACCCAAATCCTAAAGTGCTCTGCAACCAGCCAAACCCAATATCAATGCAGGCTTGTATTTATTTTAGGATAAAGAAGTCCGTAGTCGTTATCGTATCTGACTACGGATTGAGGGGTCCCGGGTTTTATTCCCGGCGCTGCCAAGGATTTTTTTTTTCCAAGGCGTGTGGGTCTGGATCGGTGCCCACCCAGCATCGTGATGTAATTGGGGAGCTGCTATGAATAAAAAAGATAGTGACGATCACAGTTGATAGCTTCGACTCTAATCTCCCAACCCGTCTGGTCAGCGTGGGAGCAGTAGACCAATCTCCTCCCTCCGGGGAGAAGCCTTATCCAGTAGTGGATTGAATATGGCTGTGATTTATTATTTATATATGAAAATCGCAATGGAATATTGTTGTCACCCGACTTACGTCGCTGTGCAAAATTTCAAATGAGTTAACGTTGCAAGGTTCGAGGACATCACGAACCATTGTGCACTAAAGAAAAGAATGTAAAAACATACATTCCTTCTGGCCAATTATGGCAATCATTAAAAGGAGGGGCAAAAGCTGAAGAACACTGAAGGTTACTAAGGAATATTAATACTATAAACATAGTAAGTGAACAACTATTCTATAAGTGACATTGGATGGACGTTTTATCTGCTAGAATTCTGAATTACACAAGAATACGTTCATTGTTACTGATTTTTTTTTTTTCAGACTAATTTTGAGACGTAACAATTGAAAACGTATGGAGTTGCCTTGTTAGCACAAGTACTATGAAAATGTATTAATGTTAACAGAGAGAGAGAATGTTCATACTATATGCTATGAACACTGGTCTTTAGATGCAGTCTCCATTTGTCATCAGACAGGCTTCCCATTACTTGTCCGCAAAGGACCATGGCTGTTGAGAATAGAGTATATTTGAAGAAAAAAAAAATCTCTTATTTACCAATATCTGTTCTACCAAAGATGTCAAGGTCACAATATTGTCTAAATGAAATTCATGGTGGTGGTTTTTCACCTGAAGTGGTAACACAAACACCCTGTTCACACGAGCCACCACGTCGTCTTATATTTTCAAATGGAGCCGTTCAAGACGTGGTGGCGCGGCCAGAATTTCGGTGGCGGCAACCCGCGACTTTGCGAGCCACCAGACGCATATTTACTTTTGACAATTTTGCGTTAAAAATGAATACCAAAGAAGTAAACTCGCATTTCGATTCGAAAAACTTCACAGCCGAAGTTGAGTCAAGGACTGCAATATGAGATATGACTGCTGAAGAATGGTGAATATTTCTAAAAACAAAGAATGTCCCTCTCCTGCAGAAGAAAATTATATAATGTAACTTTTACATTTGTAGATATAGTAAACATTGAATTTCTTTATGGCCTTTAAGCGTCTCAGGCCGAGAGAGGAGGTATCAACCAGGGCCTACGTTAAAGGTACCATCCCGGCATTTGCCTGGTATGACTTAAAGAAAAACCTGTCAGAATATTCGGCAATGGGGATTGAATCTACTATCTCCCAAATGCTTAGCACAGAGCTACGGCCGCTTGGTGGAAAACCTTTGTTAGGATGGACGGCCGCTGCGATGGGTGATTCCTCATGTACAGTAAATATTTTTGTATTCAAGAGCGTTTTGTATCTGTCTATCAATCATTACTTTTGAACAGAGGTTATATGCATTTCTAGCCTAATTTATTCATTTTGAAAACATGAAAGCGTTAGATCAGTTTTCTGTCTGTGTTTGAGTGTCTCGCTATTAAGTGTTGTATTCAAGAATAGTAATGCTGCTTGTTTCCAGCTCCATTTTCAAATCTGCTAATAAGACTGGTCGCTTCGTGTACTTGTGTTGGTATTACTACATGATTGGCTCATGCCAGTAATTGCACCTTCCTTTTTTTTTTTTTTTTTTTTGGTCAGGCAATGTATACTTAGATTGAACATTCACTCCTACACATAGACGTCTTACTAAAATCAAGCTGTTCCTAGGATATTTTACTTTTTCAAAAGTGGTGTACACAACAGAGAAAATTAGCAAAGTTTGAATATAATGTTGGCATTGAATTGCGTATGAATTTCGAAAAGTGAACTCCCGTTCTTCTATTTAAAAAAACAAAGTCCACTAGTTACTTGGACAAACCTGTAATGGATACCAATCATGTTGCAGCAATTCTACATACGTTTATATGGTTACCTCCCAACTTGTGGTCGAATGATCTGACAATTGTAACATCTAAGGTCAACGCCGCCTCATGAGAGTTCCGAATGGGTTTTATTTAATCCAAGGACTTCGGCTTCTGGCTTCATCAGTAAGGATAATGCAAAATCCTTGCGTATTCAATAGATATCCTTAATTTTGAGGTAATGCATAAATTATTAAACATTCAGGTGCAAGCAAACCTTCGTGGGTCGAATAGTAATAAAGTTTTTTTTATTGAACTTTTGACTTTATTGAAATAAGGTTTTATTAAACTTCCAGTGGCGACAAGATCTTTGCGTGAGCAGTGATTTTCATTTTCGGTACTAAGAAGTTCTGAAGATTAGACGGCTACAGTTAAGTAGGAAAGTTATTGCAAATACTATTTCACATATAGCCAGAATCTGATTCTGAATTAAAGCCAAGTTAAGAATACTATGGAAGGTGATGTACATGGACATCAGTCAAGCTTATTTATGACTGGGAATTGTGTTATGAGTTTTCCAAAATGCAGCAGGAACCGGGTCAGTCAATGTTCGATTTCACAGCAAAGGTGAAATTTCACACGTGCTGGTTTCTGTACTTTTGCGTGTAATCTAAACGGTACAATTCTGGTCAATGTGTACTTGGTATTCATAATGTAGAGCTACCAGGCATTCTTTTGTCGGAACCTGCTTTAAGTATAATAGTGTAGTGGCTTAGCGAAAAAAATCGTGACAGACGGGATTAAAGCAACAGATTTTGCATAGTTCTTGTATGCCCTCAGTACTATCAATTTGTAGGGAGGTGCCCGATTTTCGGGTCCGCCATCTTTATTTTCTTCAATGGTTTTCGACTTTTCTTGAAGAATCGCTGATTATGTCCCCCAATGGTAGAGTTTACAGTAAAATGTATTCGATTAAGTGTTATTTCAAATTAAATTTCCTACAATTTGACACAATATCGCTTTTGTATCTTTAATATTTTACGTGACATAAAGGTTTTAAAGGTTCGACTTTTTTTTTTTTATAGATTATGGTATTATCGTTATTTTTTTGTCGATATTTGCTAAATAGTTTCTCAGTGTTTTTTGTGTATGGTAACAACTATTTAAATCAAGAACTTTGCAAAATCTGCTGCTTGAATCAATCCGAACCGTACGCGCGCGCTGATTCCGCTCTGACGAGATCAACTGAGACCCCGATAGGTGATCTGGGATATCATACCCCATGCTTCTCCCACCGGGATCCCATTGGATGTGAGTCCTTTCAGTTTGCGTCCTTAACGGACGGCGTGAAGCTCGATTTTTTAGCTACACGAGGCTTTCTGCATTGTCCACTGAGGAATGATATTTTCGGTGAGAGCAGACACCAGCGGAAAACTCAAAGATGTAAGCGGACCTGCGTAACTGATGTAACCAGCGATGACTGTTCGAAGACGGGAAGAGGCTACCGAAAATAGCGTTGGGGCAAAGCGCAAAATATGAAGATACTTTGGCAAAATAGACACTGACATAGTTATTGTTGACACACTAACTCCTAGGTAAACGAGTTCCTTGGTAGGCACTAATACACTTTTCTTAATATTAACTGCAAATGTAGAGGTGCATAATATAGACACTGCGTGATTCACTTGTGACACTAAGCCGTAAAGGAGTATGCCGCCATCATACACAAGATATGTGCACACATCACTGAGGAGAAAGTTTAATTCTTTTCGCATGGGCGTTTGCATTAATAATGGCGACAATATCAATCCCATTGGTAACTTCTTAACACGAAAGTATCTCTTGCCACATTTAATACCGAAGAATTAACGTGTATAAGCGGCTAAGGTAATGTGGTAGAAACCGTCTCTTGAGGTCAATTTTAGTAAAAACAGTTTTTGTTGACACTTGATTCACCAAGTCCGTAACGCGTGGTAAGTGAACGGAAGGGGAAGAATAACAGGAGGTCCAATCATGGCAGTCCCTTTCGCTGCCGTGTGGTTTCTCGATCACAAAACATGAAAAGAATTCACTATTAAGTGGGGAGGAACTTCTAAGAAGTCTGCTGACAACATGTCCTCAAGAATTAGTAAGCGCACGAGGAGTGCCACGCATGGCAAAGGGACAGTTATCCAGCGGAGTATGATATAAAGGCGATGCGGTGACTAATTCCACAAGGGGCGAAAAAGGTTTCAAGATCTCAGGATTGAGAGACTTCGGCAAACTGTAGAACTGGGGAACGGAAGCGTGCCAATCTTCAGAAGGGTCCCTGTCCGAAGCAGGATCTCCGGGCGTCCCTGGTTCATCTTCCTCAACGAGAGGAGCGTCATCTGGATGGTCCACATCAGGTGCAGGTTGGATTTCGCTGAGATCTTGAATGAGTTGTCTCCAGAATTCCCAATCATCGGGTAATACGTTCCAGGGTTCCTAGATTCGAAGGTCGCGAAGTACATCGACGTTGCGAGCCTGGGCCAAATACAAGAGCATCAAGCGGGGGTCGTCTGGAGGCCACTGTAAATCTTGGTGAAGGTCATGTTCAAGTAGAAGGTCGGAGAGAGGATCTGGGAGTTGCATCGGCGCCTCAGAAACGGGGTCTTCGTACTGGACCGGGTCGCCGAAAGGATCCACCCAAAAATCAACTGGATTATGAGGAGGTTGAGGGCTTAGTCTTGCGGAGCCCCTCCTTCTTCGTCGAATTTGTCTCCGTTCACGAGCGAAAAGGTGAGTAGAATGGGCTACAATCACGCAGTGTCTATACTCTGCAACTCTACATTTGCAGTTAATATTAAGAAAGTTTATTAGTGCCTACCAAGGAACTCGTTTACCTAGGAGTTAAAGTGTCAACAATAACTATATCAATCTATTTTGCGTAAGTATCTTCATATTTTGCGCTTTGCCCCAACACTATTTCCGGTAGCCTCTTCCCGTCTTCGAACAGTCATCGCTGGCCACATCAGTTGGGCTGATCCGCTTACATCGTTGAACTTTCCGTTAATGTCTGCTCTCACCGAAAATATATTTCCTCAGTGGACAATGCTTCAACTTAAGAAAGCATTATCAATGCCTTGTTTCAACACGACTTTCTCCGTAGTACTGTGTTTGTGGATGGCACCCCTATGCCAATCACAGTTGTACTGGAAGATGGTACCAGACTTTTTGTGGCTTGCTTTTCTCAAGCATATCCTATCTTTGTCACTGACTTTCTTTCAGCAGCTGTGGCAGCCCTTGCCATATATCCTAAACAAGTGCTTATTATGTCCGACAACATTGCTGTAGTGTATTCTATGAATCGACGTATTTGCCACGTACACTACGTGGTACCTATTGTTCACTATTTGTATCCCTGTGTCGATAATTTTGTACTATGTCATGTATTGTCAGAAAATAATAAATTGAATCGAGCTTCACGCCGTCCGTTCCGGACGCAACCTGAAGGAAGCCACGGGTCGGTCCCACATCCGCGTTCGGAACGGATGTTAAGATCTGCACTGGGTATATTCAAGAAAACCCAACAAACTACTACAGGTTCATAAGGCAACCTATAAAATGTCAGAATTTTGAAAGCTTGTATCTAGAAAACAGTTAAAACTACAAAAGCTGTATTGCACTCAAATTGTACGTAATTTGAATTTCAATAAAACGTATTCGAACGCTTTTTGCTGTAAACTCGACTACAATTGGGGAGATAATGAGTTTTACAAAGAAGTCAAAATTTTGAAAGCTTTTATCTCGAAAACTATGGAAGCTAAAAAAAAATCGATATTGGGTTCAAATCGTAGGGACTTTAATGGTAAATAAGATATTTGAACACGTTTTGCTATAAACTAGCCATTGGGGGAGATAATTAGTGATTTTTGAAGAAAAGTCGAAAATTTACAAAATAATCAAATTTTGAGAGCTTGTATCTCAAAAGCTATGAAAGCTAAAAAATCGATATTAGGCTCAAATTGTAGGAAATTTAATGGTAAGTAAAATATTTGAACACTTTTTGCTGTAAACTCAACCATTAGGGGAGATAATCAGCGACTCTTCAAGAAAAGTCGAAAACCGTTGAATAAAATAAAGATGGCGTCGTATTTCAAGATGGGAGACCCGAAAATCTGGCATCTCCCTACAAATTGATTGTAGTGATGGTATAGAAGAACTATGAAAAATCTGTCGCTTTAATCCAGCATGTCACGATTCTGGCTAATATTTGCTCTAAGCGACCACACTTTAAATAAAGCAATACATTTTATGCTAGAGTATGAAAAAATGAAACTATTAGTAGCTATATGGACTAACTTAAATGCGGCTACTCAATCAACTAATACTTAGCACGAGGTAAATCTAATAAATGTGAAGGACGATATCAACCACACGGAAAAACCGTGGGTGAATGTCAACGCTGTGGTTGGATTCACAAGATACGGAGTAAATGTCCGGCTTATAACACAGTCTGCAGAAGTTGTCTTATCAACAATCACTGGGGCCGCTGTTGTTACAGCGAAGGGATCAGCCAGTGGAAGCCCCACAGGATGTCAGGGGTGAAAAAATGGAAGACGCCATACAAACTAAGATTTGATAGATCCTCCTCCTAAGTGTTTTAGACCGGAATACTCAGTCAGGATAGACATTCAATGGTTTTAAATGTTGACACAGCGACGGAAAGCCAGGAACTTGATAGTGCATGTAAGATTTACACAAGCAAACACGATAGTAACCAGAAGGAATTGGTTGATGATGGAACCCCAACGACGCTTGTGTGACGTATATGCTACGCTACGAAACTGCAAGAGATAATATAGCTCAAACAGATCAGATTACTTCAGTAAACGTTGGAGTACAAGCTTTAAGTCAGGATCAGAACGATGTCGAGATTCAAACTTTCGCAGTCAATTGTATCAAATACGGACGCCCCAAACGAAACGAAAGTAGTATCTCAAATTGAAGAAAACCATACTCATTATGAAACAGGAAAGAGCCCAAGAAAAGAAAAGATCAGAAATATACAGGGTGTTCAGAAAAGGTCGTAACAAACTTCGGGGGAGGGGATTGCTGATATCACAACGAGAAAATAAGTTTCCATAAAATATGGGTCGAATTTTGCGTAATTTAGGAAATGCAGCGTTGCCAACTGGGAGCCCAGAAGTCGACGCAGACAATGGAATGAAAATGAACAAGTCGCAATACAGCAGTAACGATAAATGAAATGGAAGCATTGAAATTTGGTGCATGCCCTGGTGATGATAAACATACGTATGCAAAACAAACTGCAGTGTTGCAAACTATGAATAATACACGGGCGGACATATCAGAGAAAAATATAAATTCTAACTCTAGTATGGTCCACAGTTGGAAACACTGCTGTGTATGCTGGAAATATGTTGTTGATCACAAGAGCATGCAACAAATCCAAAACCGACGTAGTGCCATTTGCAAATGTTCAACGTGATACCAGGTTGGCAACACTGATAACCAGGTGACATCGCGTTTTCACTTCTGATATCCACCATGTTGTTGGAAGATACTTCCCACAAACAATATTTTCATTTCATGTATCGTTTCTGCTTTATTCAGACATTCATTTTCATCGCATTGTCGACGTCGATTTTTGGGCTCCCAGTTGTTAACGCTATACACCCTCCATTCCAAAAGAAACCGAACGTTTTAAAAAAACAAAAAAACAATGTACATTTTGGAACAAATCATTTTTATTAATCAATGTATTCCCCTTCTGCATCGATACACATATTTGCACGCTCCAACAAGTTGTCAAACGACTTCTCCATGTCCTTTATTGGAATGGTCTTTAGGACGGCGGTCGTCGCCTTCTCAATGGCTTCAATCGATGCGTGCCACTTTCCTTTCATCGCCAAATGCAGTTTCGGGAACAGATAGAAATCGCACGGAGCGAGATCTGGTGAATAGGGCGGATGATGCAAACGAATAATGTGATTTTTGACCAAAAATTCAGTTACAAGTCGCGAACGATGTGATGGTGCATTATCGTCCAAAAGAGTCCAACTGCCGATTTCTCGATATTCGGGCCGAATACGACGAATTCTTGCCAGCAAACGCTTCATGACGCCCAAGTAAAACTCTCCAGTGACTGTCTGGCCGGGTTGAACAAATTCTTTGTGGATAATTCCTTTTGAATCGTAAAAACAAATCAGCATCACCTTAACTTTTGACTTCACCAAGCGACTTTTTTGGGTGGTCCTTCATCCGGCGCTCTCCATTCAGCACTTTGCCGCTTTGTTTCGGGCTCATAGTCAAAACACCACGTCTCGTCACCAGTTACAATCGATTTCAAGAAGTTTCGATCCTGCCGAGCACTTTTAACAATGTTTTGCAATGCGCAATTCGATCAACTTTTTGGTCTTCGGTGAGTTTGTGTGGTACAAACCGCGAATTAACCTTCTTAAGGCCCAAAACTTCGGTCAAAATGCGGTATGCGGTTGTTTGAGGAATGCCTAATTCCATTTCAATAACTTTCACCGACGCTTTTTTGTTATGTTTGATGAATTCACGCACTTTTTCGATGTTTTCTTCCGATAATCCGGTTCTGGGACGGCCTGATCTTTCGTCATCATCCAGCATCTCTCTACCCGATTTGAATCGCCTGAACCACTCGTAAACTTGCGTACGGGATAGACACTCATCACCATATGCATTTTGTAGCATTTGGTGCGTTTCAGTAAAAGGTTTACCCAGTTTAACACAAAACTCAATTGCAGCTCGTTGTTTGAAACTCATTTTCCGACCGATGTACACAACACACTGACAGTTGAAACGCAATAACTTTGTTGCCGTGCATCCAAATGTCATGACATTTATACCAGTTGTCAATGAGGGACTACGCCATCTACCGCTAAAATATTACAACAGATGGCACTAGTGGTACTATTTGTTTTCAAAAGTTCGGTTTCTTTTGGAATGGAGGGTGTATCTCCTAAACAACGCAGAATTCGACCCATATTTTATGGAAACTTATTTTCTCGTTGTGATATCAGCAATCCCCTCCCCCGAAGTTTGTTACGACCTTTTCTGAACACCCTGTATACAGGTTTAAAAGAGTACAAAACAGCTCGACCAAGATATGATCAGTGAAGTGAAAGGCACGAGTTATGAAGTTCTGTATTGGCCACAGTTTGAAGAAAAGCGTGCGAAGTTCATCGAGTATGTGAAAAATGGATGGAGTGGGTTTCTATCAGATAAACTGAAAGCACTGAACTTTCCCAGATCGAAGAAAAGAATTCATTAATGAGAAATATTTGGAATTTCAAATAATGTATTATTTCTTACACAGATGAAATGGGTTAGATGCATCTCTTTCGAGATTAGATAGGTTGGATGAAGTGGTTTTGTGTTTATTTGAACAGGTTAGGTTAGCTTAGGTGTATTGAATAGGCTTAATTTAATTTGTTCTGATGGTTAGCTACACGAAGAGAAGTGAATGTGTTATTTTAGGAGGGGTGACTGTTATATATCATCTTTGCAATGATTCAGGTGTTTAGGTCATTGCTTTAGTTAGAACCCGTTAACATTGTTTGGATGAAAACCAATGATGCAATAATGTTTCAAAGGAAAGATCGAATAGTACTGATGATTCTATTTCGTATGTTTGTATCCAGTTCCTTACTTTATTGGTTTTTACTCAAAAGTATCATACTATGAATGAACTTTATTTAACCCCTTGGTTAGTTTGGATCGGCACAGCAGGTTCGAGTTCGACTACCGGTATGGCACCTACACAAAGGCTGTCCCGAAAGTGCTTGCCAAGACGTGGCGAGTTTACGTCGTAGCTGCATGTCTGGCGCATAAATGCAGTTTAATGATCCAACTTTATTTTCTGCACACGAATATCTCAGAATATTCTGTAGTGGCATTACATGACGTCAACAAGAACACACACATTCGGAGAAATACATCACGAAATGTCCACGAACCAACTGCTATACAAATTTACACTAGTTTACTATCATAGAAAGCAACTTCACACGTAAGGGACTGATTAGATTCTCACAAGAGCAACATTTCACTCATGACGAAGAAATGTATCATTTGCTTTCCTGTTCCAAGCATTTTTCTTCAAACCGGTACACAAGCATGAACTTTGTCGTTCATTTTTAGAACTACGCGCCTTCTTTGTAGTAAGTCTGGTTTTGTTGATTTAGTTTGCTGGTGAGGTAGTGGACATATTCACCAAGCTAAATTTCTTTTGACAAACTCACTCAAGATATATCAGCATTAGGTGGTTGTACATTCAAAACGAGTATTTACATGTGTTGACCTTCATTGTTTTGTGATTTAAAAACAAAACAAAAAAACAATCACATCAGATTTAACGTTTCAAATCCTTCAGAAACTTGATGTAAAAGATAAGCTAAGGGAAAATATATGCAGAAGAAAGCTGTGTGTAACTGCTAGAGAACAGTGTTTTAACATTCCCATCCGCCCTCATTTTTTATTCTGCGTCAGACTACTTCCTGTAACAATATTTCATCATTACGAAAACATGCACACACTGGCGATTTATATATATATATATATATATATATATATATATATATAGAGAGAGAGAGAGAGAGAGAGAGAGAGAGAGAGAGAGGGAAAAACAGCAAATATAATTCTGTAACAGCTTTTTATGTCAACATTTGTACAAAAAGAAAATATATATTCACAGGCTGAAAAAATAAATTAATCCATCGTAGCTTCCTGTCCAACTTCTACGTCTCGACACTTAGCATGCAGAAGCTCTCGCCTAATTTCAGGAGTAATTTTCGGATGATTCTGACACCTGAGCAACTCCAGCAAAGCCTCTTTTTGCTCCGAACTGATGTCTTGTTTGTAACGTTGTACAAAAGTCAGCAGAGCTTGATGCCACAATACCGGGAGTTCTCGATGGTCTCGTTCAAACCTGTTAATTAAAGGCATGGATTAGAAATGGTTATCAAGTTTCCACCTACAAGTCATGAACATAATTGTTTTGCAAGAACAGTTTTTAAAATGAAATGTCTTAACCGAGATGCTAACGAAATAACCTGACAGTCTCAGATGAGATCTCAAAACTGTTTTATTATGAAAAGTTCATGAATATACATACTAAAAGCAAGTAGTAATTATAACATGAATGCGGAACAAAGCTACATTTCTCAAGGAAAAGACTCTTAAGACAACAGTTATTGTTTTAAGTTAGTTTAGGTATAAAACACAGCAATTATTAAAGAATCTACGTCTATAAGCATTTGAATATGGCTCCGCAACACGCTCGACAGTGTTGCTATTCAGTATCTTAAGCCTCTTGTGTGGTCTAGCCTTCAGTGCGAACAGTTCCGGGTTCTACTTCCGGTGCGGGCTCAAAATTTTTGGTGTTAACGTGAGGATAATGAAATCGTATATTTTTAAAAACACCAGTCCACAATTTTTCCAAGTTTTGTAGTGAACTAAAAATTTAGCGTCCTTTTAAAAGGGTATTATTCAAAGACTCATCCATAAGGACCATTAGTAAAATGTTCCATCAAATGCAATATAATTAAGGATTTGGAAAAATCAAAACCTGATGTGCCTAATGCGTACTTAGAATAGTAAATGATGATATTTTCAAGTGGCCTGTGAACAGCGGAAACCAAAACCATTACCAAACTTGCTATCAGATGATGATTTTTGTTTCATTGATAAATCAGTTGTATACACTTTAGAAGAATCTAATTGATAATATATGCAGTTAACATTATGCTAGTTCAGGAACATAAAAGAACTGCAAATAAAAGGAAGAGCATAAGTCCCCAACCTTTACTGACCAATAACATATTTACATATTGCAATAACATTACTATTTCATAACTCAAATCACTTTTAAACTTGCATAGAATTTATCTCACTTTATTATTTTCCATTTTAAAACGTTTCTCTCAATATTCACGACTTGTACTCCTGGACTGATTCCCTTTTCAAATTGTAAGATTTAATTGGGATGTTATTTAAATAAAAATGTAGCGGATTGGACACGAATGTCACGCACAGTTACAAAGAGGCGTTAACGCCAACCCTGTAACCCTCTACTTGAACGTAATACAGCCGTCTGACAGGCCAGGACCGTTAAGGGGTTGCTGTGCCGCCCAGTTTAAGTTTTTAGTGTAATAGAAGTCTTAATATAATAAAAAAATCAGTGCTTTAGAGTGCTTGACAGCGTAGCAAACAATAAGGGATCTTCCTGTAATTGTATCGTTGAAAAGATCTTGGCTGGAGTAGCTCATAGCCGCTGGGAGTTTTAATTAAAGTTTTAAAAATATCTGTGGTAAACGTTTCAATTATTACGACTATTATTACGGTACTTACAAGAAGCTCAAGACCACCACACTACACTCACCTTAAGAAATGAAACACCACGGCGTCGATCACCCGATATGGTAAGGCGTATTTCTTGTCAAAGAAGATTCTAAGAAATATGGAGTTGGCTCCATTGTAATCCATTTCCGCTATCTTCAATATGGCTGCTGACGAATGGAGAACGGGGATTGAATTCCTAGCTACTACAGAACCGATGATTATGGCTTCTCTCAGCGTACACGTTCCACTCTACAAAAAGAACAGGATTTTTAACTTTAGCCATAGAATTAGCACTATTGAACACTATTTGCTAAATATTACACTTTAATTCTCTTTATAATTTACAAGCTTTACTTTTTTTTTTCAATTTAACTCAATGTACTGCTTAAGGGTGACTCTCATGTAACGAATTATCAGTCTTTCATAAAGCGGTATCACGTAACACATAATGTAAATTGTCTACACGGTATAATAAAATCATTTCACATTACGTCATTACTTGCTCTCACTCTTTCAGTTGAGTTGTTTAGTACTCTCGTACACCAGTTTCAACTGATCAGTCTAAACTGTAATCGTACCTTTAAACTAGGTCCTCGCAGACTTCCTTCTCAATCCTCTACTCTAGCCTGAGCTTAATTCTTGTCAACAACTGCGACTCTGTTGTCATTTTGTTAGAATTAAAGATTATAATATGCACTCTGATACAAAGACCTAGAAGTTCGGAAGTTGCACATGTGGCAAAACGTAACCTATATACGAGACAAGAATAGCAAGTGAAATATTGAATTTGAAAGTTGAAATGGAGCCAACTTCCGATTTTTTCTGTACATCAAGCCTCTGTAGATACAGATACAATTGATATTAAAGACTGAAGGGTATGTGACTGAACCGGGGATCGAACCCGGGACCTTTGGGTTACCGTCCCAATGCGCTACCAACTGCGTCACCCAGTCGACCCACTTCCCAATTCTCAGTCACATACTTTTCACTCTTTAATATCAACTGTATCTGTACCTACAGAGGCTTGATGTACAGAAAAAATCGGAAGTTTCCTCCATTTCAACTTCGGAAATTATTTCTTCCGTGTGAGATGTTCACCACTATGAGACACAGGAAAGTCCAAGCACAACTAGGAGTTGTAGTACTCTCCAGGTGCTTTCGCGAGAGAACATCGACATCAAGAGTGGAAGGTGTGTGACTGGGTGGCGCAGTAACCCAAAGGTCCCGGGTTCGATCCTCGGTCCAGTCACATACTTTTCACTCTTTAATATCATTTGAATTTATTTATGGTCTTCACGCATCTCAGATTCGGATGGAATAGAGTAAGGGAGAGGATGTTAGAAGATAGTCGGCCACGGGCAAGTTTGTAGGTACCATCCCGGTATTTGGCTCGTGTGACTGGAAAAAACTCCGTAAGGATGGGCGGCCGTTGGTATCGAAGTGAAATATTGGTTTTAAATATTTGTAACTTTTCAGTCTTGGTATTTTTTTCTCTGTCATTTTCTATGGATCATACTATACACTCCAGATTGCTTTTTCTGACTTAAAAGTCACTCTGCTTTCCGACATCAAACAAATTTACTCCTTAAACCATCGCAGTAAAAACTTCTTCCTGAGTTTAGTACATTGTTCGCAACTCCACTTACCGATGGAGGTTCTTGTTTTCACGTCAAGAAACCTTATAGGCAAATAAAGAAACGGGTTATCTCAGCTAACAACCTCACCTTCTCTTTACCTTGCTCTAGGAACATCCCTGCACATATGAAAGCTACGGTTGAGCAGAAACGCTTGATGGTTTTTAAAAGGAAATGAAATTGACACTACTACATACTACTGAACAATATATATTGTTCTTATGGTCTACAAAGAACACTACGTATTCTGAATAGAAGTTTTATTGACTCTTGGAAGCGTGGCACTTTCAGCGTAGTGCAATTAATATACAATAAAATATCTTGTAAAGGACACTTACATAACCGGCAATATCAAAATAACGGTACTTTTGGTCTAGGTTGAATTTCAATTTATATTAACGTCTTTCGGCATCTTAGGCTCAGGCCGCGATATGGTGGGGGGAGAGGATGTTGGAAGGTAGTAGGCCAAGGCCAATTTTGTAGGTATCATCCCGGCATTTGTCTGGTGTGACAGAAAAAATTCTTAGTAAACCTTAGTCAGAATGGTCGCCGCTGGGATTGAACTCACGATCTCCCGAATTCTAGCCTAACGCTCTACCACTGAGCCACGGCCGCTCGGTTGGTCTACGTTGAACCCCTATCCCGGCCTGAACTTAGATGCCTAAAGGCCATAAATAAAATTCAAAATTAAAAGGTGGAATGCAAGAAAAACGTTAGGAATATAATATAACAACGTTAGGAACAAGGAAGCTGGGTTATAAGTTGTTTAACACGTGTTTAACGGAAAAAAACTCAGGATTACACATGACATCTGTAGTAGGGGAATACTGGGAAACAAGGCCACGAAGATTTGCCAGGAACAGTAACTACACACAATTTCCTTTCTTTAATATGCATAAATATTAGCAAGATATTTGTGTACATCTAGTGGAAAACCTATTATTATTTCCAAAAATTGGTCTACATTATTTCGTTGGCTTAAGTAGGTACGTCAGCAACGGACCTGTTGATTTTCAATCTTATAAACAGCATTACACCCAAAAATAATAATATCGATACGCACATTAAAAAACACTCTACACACTTAAGATCACGAATAAATGCTACTTACTTCACACAAAGGTAAAACAATTCCTTTCATGAAAGCTCCTGGCTTAAACAGGGCTTTCCTTAACGCCTGGTACAAATGAAAATTAAGTCGTTTATAATCTGCAATATCATCCCGCACCCGTGGATACAAAACAAGATTGAAAAACCTTTGTGCCATCTTCTCTTTTAAGTTACTAGCAAAAATACGAGTTGCTTGATACATCGCTGCTGCACTCCACGATGGTGGATCTGAAAGAACAATTATGCAGTGACTTCTACTGTTACAACAGTACATCTCTCTACCTGAACACACGATTTGTATGCACAAGTAGGTAGTGAAGATACATTTTTATTTTATGTCTCGATTTATACAAACACGGTCAGGGCAATTAAGCCCTCTCTTACATCTTGTATAAATATCTTCTTGAATTTTAAAACTTACGTTCTAACTACAGTGATAAATTGCAATTCTATAAAGATATAGAAGATATATAAAATGATTGCTACATACAAATTCACACATATAACCAGAATAATTATTTAAAACAGATTAATATTAATACAGGTTCAGAACAATGTTGGTAATATCGAAAGAACAAAACTCATATCTTTCATCCACCTACCAACAAGGAAGGGAGAGCCATTGCTATGGATACTTCGTAACGTTTTTCCTCCCTAAGTACTTTTCACCTTTCCCCGACGGCGTTATCAGGCGAACAATGATAATAGTATGGAAATGTTTTTGTATATTCACTTGTATTTGAAAATGCAAATAAAGTGAAGAACATGTACGTTTTTTTTTTTTTTTTTTTTTTTTTTTTTTTTTTTTTTTTTT
>JAGDQP010002292.1:52449-106846 GCA_022664845.1 Lepisma saccharinum | reverse complement strand
ATGGCGTCATGGTGCAGTAATAATAAATTAACAGTCTCAGCAGAGAAAACAAAATTTGTACTATTTAAAGGAAAATTTAATCTTAACAGAGGACCTATAATCAAAATTAATAATAAAACAATTAAGAGAGTACAAACTTTTAAATATTTAGGAATAACACTTGACGAAAAGTTAAACTTCAGAAAACACACCGAATTGATATCAAGCAAAGCAATCAAAATCGCACATAAACTAGTAAACATTGCGACAAAAGAACTAAGGATACCGATAAAAATTGTTAAGCTGTACCATGACGTCATCATAAGATCTTTAGTCGGATACACCGCCAGTGTCTGGAGCCACCGGATGGACGATGTCAGACAAAGTCAAACAATAAACCGTGCTCAAAGGCAACTTCTGATAAGACTCACAGGAGCATACAGAACAACGCCGGTGGAGGCACTCCAGGTGGCTGCAGCGACCATGCCGTTGCACCTACAAGTCAAAAAGCTAGGTGCTATGTATTGGATCAAAAAGAAGAATAACGAAAAAGTCACTAGGATACTACATGCTCCTGTGGACAACAAGCAGGATGTGCAGGAAATACTAATCAATGCATGGCAGCATCTATGGCAAGAATGCCCGAAAGCTAGAAGATTATATAGTATAATACCGGACGTGGTTGGCAGGATGGAGCTCGACGTGGAGATTACGGGAGGTCTGTTACACTTCCTCACGGGACATGGCCCATTCAGGCAGAAACTGAAGGATATGAATATAGTGGAGGATAACCTGTGTCGCGCCTGTGGGTCGGTCGCTACCCCGGAACATGTAATGCTAAAATGCGAAGAAACAGAAAACCTGGTTGGCGAACAAAGAACTCTCCTGGAGGATATAGAAATCGCTGAGGTTCTGAGAACACCAGAACTGGCGATTGTTCTCCAGGAGATAACCCAAAAAGTAACAGAGTATCACAGAAGGAAATTTATATCCGGAGGCGACCGAGGCCGGGCGCGGCGAAGACCAGAGGCTGACCAATAGAAAACAGATTAGGGAGCTGATACCGCATGGAGGGAAACGTGACGCGGACCTCGCGGGCGAGGCGAGTTTGCGCGGCCGGTTCGACGAGCGTGAGCTTCGCTATCAGCAGGCGGTATGGAACAATCCGGGTACTAGAACAATCCGAAACTGAAATACATAACGCAAACGAAACCTATAACAAAACTCCATTAAAAAGAGAGAAAAAATAAAATAATAACTAAATCAACAATAGTGCACAAAATCAAGATCAGTGAAAGTGCGTAATAGTGAGCGAGTGTGTGACCGCTGGAAACCAGCGGTGTCCTGGTGGGTGCCTTGCTGCAGGAATCCGGCAGCAAGAGACGCTCAAGTAGTAGTGTGCGTGTGTGTGAGTGGTGACGGGAGGCCAAATATAATAGAAGATTAAAACAAGAAAGCGAAAAAATATAAAAAATAAATAAAACAGAAACTAAATGTGAGTGACCTGGAATCCGGGACACAAACATTCAAGCATTTTCAAATATATTAGCCTATAAGTGTTGTGTGTGTGATGTGATGGTGACTTGAGGAACAAGACAAACTTCGTAAGTAAAGGAGGAAGGGAACCAGAAATGGAAAAACAGAACGGACCAGCAAAAACTTTGTGAGAAAATTCCAGTAATACTTACGTTGCAGTCCAGCTTCATTTCCCTCCCCCTTTTTCTTATCGTTTCAGAAAAAGAAGAGGAAGCCATCTTGAGTCGACGTCTATGTTGTGCTGTCCTTGTGTGTATATGTGTTGTTCTATATGTTAAATGTTTTCTGTATAAAATTGCAAATAAAAGATAATGGTAGGGCATCCCCCCCAAGAAAAAAAATTCCAAAATTAGGAATAAAGACCAGGAGAACATTCTGGACGCCTGGTCCAAAGTCCGTCCCGCACCACCCGAGGTCAAAACTGAGGGAACAAAGGAGCTTCTCGGACTGTCGGAACACCGGCAATCCGAGAATCTCTAGGGACTGCCTGTCCCAAAATGGGAAGAGCGAACAACTGCTCGTGCTGCACGCCCTTGGAAGTGCACAACCCATTTTGTGCAAAGAATGCATAGAGACAGGGGTAGAAGGTGGGTCCCAAAATGAAAAAAAAAAAAAAACCTTCAACATAGGCCCTGGCCGATACCTTTCTGAATCCTTTCCCCTTTCCTATTCCGGCCTGAGCCTTAGATGTCTTAACGCCATGACATAAAAATTCAATTCGGAAATCGCAGGCCTCGAAGCAGTATTTCCATCCTACTGCTCACAAATTTCAGAAAAATCACCCTTGAAATCTCAAGCGTAGAGTACGATTGCCAATACTTTGATACTTCAATAGAACATTACAACGTCATTACCCACCCTATTACATAATAAGAATCAGTTCAACAATAGATAAATTCAGAAAAGCTTACGTTTAAACCTTCTTGTATGACTGACTGGACGGCGACCTCAGCACTCGCAAAAGTCAATCCGTTGGTCATATTGCTACACAACTCAAGAAAACCGTTGATGGCTTCTGCTACAGAGTCGTGGATCTCACCATTAAACAGCTTCATAACATATGCATAACTGCACAACACATTGATCAGACCAAACTTCACACAAGGCGAAGGTTTTGGACACTGCAACAGAACAGGAAAACATATATATTAATAAAATGTTCTCATATAAAATCTAATATGGCCATCAGTTATTAATAACCCCTCTAGAATAACACCGAAAACTCAAACCCTGGCAATGGAAGTTACGAAAGTTTTCTTACAGATTATTACACATTGCCTCCGCACAGTCATTCGACTCAGAACTCAACCGTTTAGGACAAGAGTTCTTAACCACAGTGCTTCGAGCATCAAAGTGCCTTTTCAATAACATTTAGTGTCCTCGTCACGCGAGTAAAAAGGTTCTCGTGAGCTTCATTCAAAGGAACTGATACGTAAAAGTAACGTGTCCTTTTGTTTCATGTATCTACCTTTAGCTACGCTTTCCCAGGTACATCCAGTAGATTAATCCATCTTTCCAAAATTCGTAAGTACTAATCCAACCGGCTAGTACCGCTTTTAAAGCCAAAATGCTCCAGCAGTCGGCCACAATGACATGGTGGAGGCGCCGTGCATCGACAAAGTACTAACTAAAGTAGGGAACTGTACATAATTTATTTCTGTGTTTTACCGCTCTCAGGTACAATGACGTGTCAAGCCTAATAACCTACAACGGTAAAGGTAAATCTATCCCCTGTGCGATACGCACGCGCCGTGAGCGATTCATGGGGGATGTGCAGGTAGCGCTCCACATTTTCTTGACCTATGGTACGAAGTGAGGTGGGGTGGTCAGTCCCATGCTCGACCGCCTTTACCTTCCCAAGGCGCCCAGGAATACCAAGGACACTCCGGTACTCAATTTGATACGAGGCTGAGTGCACCTCAGAGTGCCAGGCATGGGCACACTGCGAGAAAATTCTCCAGTGTCCTGGCCGGGATTTGAACCCGGGCTGCCCGATTGGTAGTCAGACGCGCTACCGTCTGAGCCACGGCGACTCATTCTTAATAACCTATGCTATCAATATATGAAAGCTCGTATGTCGTAACGCATAATACTCCATCAAGGGTGGGTACCAACAAAAGCTCCGTCATTCTTCTGAGAAATTAGAAACGCTTACCTCCTTTTAATTCATTGTCATTGCTTACTCCATATTTGAGAGCCTAGCTAAGTCATTTGAAATCCTCTCCTGAAATTTTAAACACTTTTCAAAGTAATTGTTAATTTAGTCCCAGTTTCTTGTTGCAAAATCCTTTACAAATGTCTGCTGAAAGTCTTCATACATGAATTATTGGCGCCATATTAAAGGATACGGATAAAATTAATTATATGGGTGGTAACAGCACTATGGCTTACGCCCGTCCCAATACGGGGAAGCCCCTTATCTTTGTTACGTGTAAACTTAGCTGCTAAACTAAAAATATATTAAAACAAATAAAACCTGAAGAAGTAGAAAGGTCTTTAGTCAATAAGTAAAAGTTCCTATTACAAAAAGCCACAAGCATAAATAAATAAACAGAGAGTGTACAGGGCCCTTGGTATAACAAGTTAAAAACTAAAATGAACGGCTATAAAAGCGACCTGGAATTATATAATATGATACAACATAAAACTTAACAGCTAGAGAACATGTTCATCTCAAATATAGCTTATGAGATATGTCTCTCGCATAAACTCTGTGTAATAAATCAGAATTATCCCCAAGGGCTGACGCCATGTCGTTGGGGATGTTATAACGCTGTCTAAGATGATCACATTCAAAACAATTTAACAGAATGTGACGAATCCTTAAAACTGCATTGCAATCCAAAGGTCGCAAAAGATATCCATGGGTCAGGCGACTGTGCCCTATATAGTATACGTACGCGACATAAAAGTACTTCTTTACGCCTACTACCTCGGCAAGATAATTTCCATGGAGCAACAGTTACCTTAATTTCTTTCAATTTAGCAGCAAGGTCATCCCATCGTCGCTGCCATTCGTTCTGTACAACCTACCGATAGTACCAGGTGTGTAAATATGAAACTGGAATTTGTGCATAGACGGCGTTAGCTGTCACTGTGGTTACCGTAAAACTGCGTCCTTGGAGCCACTTGCTTGTTTTGACTGCTGATAACGATTTGCAACTCACAATCAGACTAGTTTCATGTCATAGGGTAGTGTTTAATAGCGTTGAACATTGCGCAATTTGTACCTACAAACTACGATATGCGGACAGCATTGATCTTTTGTTACCATTTGAAAACTGCTGCAGAATCGCATCGCATGCTTGTCGAAGCTTACGGTGATCATGCTCTTGGTAAGTATCAGAGCTGTGCGAGGTTTACAAAATTTAAAAGTGGCGATTTTGACGTGAGAAACGAAGAACGTGGAAGACCACTGAAAAATTTTGCAGACAGCGAATTGTAAGCTTTGTTGGATGAGGATGACGCTCAAGCGCAACAACAACTCGCGGATCAATTAAATGTGATACGAGAAGCAGTTTCCATACGTTTAAAAGCCACGGGCAAGATTCAGAAAGTGGGAAAATGGGTTCCACATGCATTGACTGAACGACAGCAGGAAAACCGAAAAACCACTTGCGAAATTCTGCTCGCCAGGTACAAAAGGAAATCATTTCTCCATGGAATTGTGACTGGTAACGAAAAGTGGATCTATTTCGAGAATCCTAAGCGTAAAAGATCATGGGTAACTCCAGGAGAACCGGCGACATCGACTGCAAGACCAAATCGCTATGGACGGAAGACAATGATTTGTGTTTGGTGGGATCAGAAGGGAGTAATCTATTATGAACTGCTGAAACCTGGCAAAACCGTTAATACCCAACGTTACCGACAACAAAAGATCGATTTGCATCAAGCTTTGCGTGGAAAACGACCAGAATATGACCAAAGACAGCATAAATTGATTGTGCTTCACGATAATGCACTCTCCCACACAGCAAAACCAGTCAAGGAAACGATTGTGACGTTTGGCTGGGAAATCCTTCCGCATGCGGCTTACTCACCAGACTTGGCGCCTTCCGATTTTCACTTATTTGCATCCATGGGACACGCACTTGCTGACCAGCGCTTCACATCTTACGATACTGTACGAAAATGGTCTTTTGACTGGTTTGCAGCACAAGAGGCACCGTTTTTTAGGTCTGGCATCCACACATTGCCGGAACGATGGCAGAAATGTATCGCTAGCGATGGCCAATACTTCGAATAAAATGGTTCTTAGCATTGTCATCCAATCACTGTGTCTTTTCTGTACATAAATTCCGGTCTCATATTTACGCACCTGGTATATTAGCATGTTCTGAAATAGAACATGCTGAATGTCAAGCGCCACATTAAAAACACATGAAAATATTTTTGCGACTTTCCACTCTCAAAGTGTTTAACGTTCTTCCATAAGTAACACTGACTACACATATTTATAACAGAAAACCCCCTCACTAACGAATTTACTGATAGCAACGACGCACTGGGTCAAGTAATCAGTATAAAAGAATACGGAACTTATACGGGATTTCAACAATAAATAACCTTAGGGAGTCCATTACAGAAGTTATCTACAATCTAAGGAGCATTTAAGAAGATGAGCTTCCGTAACAATTTTTAGAATTTTGAATTTATTTTAAGGCCTTTAGGCATTTTAGGCTCATCCCGGGATAGAGTGGGGGAGAGGATGTTGCAACGAAGATGGTCAGGGCCTATTTCTGTAGGTACCACTCCAACATTTGCCTGCTATGACTGAGGAAAAACCTTGGAAAAACTTTAGTCAGGATGGTCAGCCGCTAGGATCGATCCCAGGACCTCCTGAATGCTATGCCAACACTCTACCACTGATCCACGGCCGCTCGGTAGCTCCCGTAAGAATATAACTATTTAAAACAGTAAACATTTTTTATTCGTTGTGAAGACACAACCCACTAGAAAAGCATAACTTATTTCACCGTACTCATTCTTATCATTGTTAGATACACGCACAACAATTTTCCACTATATACAACTTCAACACGTGATTACGGAACTCTAAGCTAAATTCAACTCCTTTCCATGTGACACAACAAATACAAACCAAGCAGGTTTTTTGAGTCAGTCTTTTCAAGCACACGCTCACCTTTCATTTCCCTTGTCTCTTGTCTTCAGATTGCTGGGGATGCAAGTGTGTTTCATACCTATTTCTAATTTCCAGAGAATAACAAACAAAAGTTCTGATTTGGGTAAACCTATGTGGAGGTTCTCGACCTACGGTAGGAAGTGAGGTGGGGTGGTCAGTCCCACGCTCGACCGAAATTATCTTCCTAAGGTGCCCAGGGGTACCAAGAACACTCTGGAACTCAATTTGATAGGAGACTGAATCTGTGGAGTTCTATGCAGTCTCCGCTCATCTCATCCCGTATATCTTTCTCAAAACCTTATTAAGTTTACGCTATGCGTATGCGTATATTTATAGGTAATAATAATAATAATAATACTTACTGACAGCATCTCAAAAGGCACAATTCCACCCATTACTGGAGGACAACGGGAAATATATGAGGTGTCATCTTCTTTGGCATCTGCTTCTTCAACAAGCTTTCTCTCTTTCCTAAGTAAAATAAATAGATTAAAATTAAAGCGGACCCCATGATAATGTTCTAACGGTTACAATGAAACTAGCGTGAGCTCTTTAAATGGAAAGAAAACGTAACTGGATTAACAAGATCCGCCAGCATAGATACCATGCAACAACGATGATGTGGCAGAAACTGAAAGAATGCCAAATTATACACTAAATAATTTACAGGGTTTTTTTTTAACAAGCTTTACTAAAATGTACTCATGGTGTCTACTAAATCTGTGACTTGAAACTCCCCGGAGTTTTCCAGGTTTTCTATTATAATCCTTTTCCAAAATCCCTGAGTTCTTAGTAAAGTGGAATTTTTTAAATCCCCCACCCCACCCAGTTCAACCATCTTGTACATTATTGGTATTTCACAAGTGGAAAAAAAACTAGTTTATTTAAAATAGAGCATTTTAACACACTGAAAACAATCCGGTTAGCAGCGGGAATCGAACCTACGATCCCTTGCCGGGGCAGAGCCTTACCAACTGTGGACAGGTCCACCTCATTGATGTGTGTTTATCTTGGGAGTTTAGTAATGATTATAGTGTTTTAGAATTTGGCACACTAACTAACAGGGTGTGGGTAAAAATATGTCAGATAGTTTCAAGATTCGCAACGGACTGAAACAAGGTGATGCCTTGTCACCACTACTGTTTAACTTTGCGTTAGAATATGCGATTTTAAAAATTAAAGGGGACAAATAGGGACTAACTATGATTTTAAAAATTAAAGGGGACAAAAAGGGACTATCATTGAATGATTTGAATCAACTGTTTGTATACGCGGATGATGTAGATTTAATAGGGGAAGATATAGATGCACTGCAAAGCAACACCGATGTCTTAGTAGATGCGTGCGATGAGATAGGTCTACAGGTAAACATAGATAAAATAAAATACATGATAACAAGCCGAAACACAGGGAATGAAGGAAATAAAAACATAAGAATTAGGGATGAAGTCATAGAGAAAGTAAACAAATTTAAATAGTTCGGAGCATACGTAACAAGCAAAAATGAGGTCACGGAAGAAATAAAAAGTCGTCTGGTATCGGGGAACACATGTTTCTATTCAGTTCGAAAGCTTCTAACATCGCGATTAATATCAAGAAAATTAAAAATATACAGAACGGTTATTCTGCCGGTAATACTTTACGGTTGCGAAAGTTGGAGTACGACCCTAGCAGATGAGCATAAATTAAGTGTGTTCGAAAATAAGGTTTTGAGAAAGATATACGGGCCGAAACGGGGTGAGATGACTGGAGAGTGGAGGAGACTGCATAATGAAGAAATGCACGGACTGTACGATTCACCAGATGTTGTAAAAATAATGAAATCGCGACGATTAAGGTGGGCAGGCCATGTAGCTCGGATGGGGAAAAACGAAGATTATATTCTATCCTGGTTGGAAGGAGACCATTGGGAATACCGAGACGTCGTTGGGAGGACAACATTAGAAGAGATCTTCGAGAAGTAGGTGTTCGTGATGAAAACTGGCTTGATATTGCCCATGACCCAATGGCGAACGTTTGTTACTGCGGCGATGAACTTGGGAGTTCCATACGCCATAGACTTAGTTAAGTAACAGTGTGTTGTTTCTGATTTGGTTTCCTCAGGATAGTTTCATGTTGATTTGAGATATGAATAAGGAATATGTCGATTTGATAGATATCAAATCATGCTAATTAGAAGATATTAATGTACAGCTGTTCTTGGAAACCGACATAATTATAATATGTAACTGCCTGACAAGATGACTGAATGGATATGTACATTGGGACAATACAGGGCAAACACATCTTAACGAACCTGAATAAGATAAAAGTTTTAAATGGTAAGACTAGTTAAAAGTAATAAAGCTTTATTGATTATATGGCAAGAAATACATGACTTTTCTTAAGTAGACAAATGGTATTTAAGGATTCGACGTTTGACTCAATAATAAAGTATGTAGTTCAATTAGCTTCCAGATTAAGGAACAACATTGCTGATTTGATACAATAAGAACTGATTGCTTAACCTACCCAATAATATTACCGTCCATCTCTTTCATAAAAAGAGACCATTATTATTATTTAAAAAAAGCATGTTACTCATAAATTTCTTTAAGTTTCCCTCATAAATTATATATTTTTCTGGAGATTTATACAATTCCCTGAGTATTCCAGGTTTTCCAGGGTGATAAGACATCCTGGTGCTAAAGTAAATAATAAAAAAAAAGATACTTGTCCAAATTACATCCCCAGAAGAATTTTTTCACTTTTATTAAAATGTACTAAAAAGAAAATAATAATTTTTATACCATCCTAAATGACCGCGTTAGAAGATTTGCGTCGTATAAATAAAAATAAGTGCTCCACATTTTCTTGACCTACTGTACGAAGTGAGGTGGGGTGGTCAGTCCCACGGTCAACCGCCTTTACTTTCCCAAGGTGCCCAGGATTACCAAGGGCACTCCGGTACTCAATTTGATAGGAGGCTGAGTGCACCTCAGAGCGCCAGGCAGGGGAACACTGTGAGAAAAGTCTCCAGTGTCCTGGCCGGAATTTCAACCCGGGCCGCCCGCTTCGTAGTCAGACGCGCTACCGTCTCAGCCACGGCGACTCATATGCACAAACTAATTCTTAAACAACATCAATATTTAAGCCCCCACGGTTTTTGAATTTTAATTGATTTTTAAGGCCTATAGGCAACTTTGGCTCAGGCTGTATGGATGATAATGGAGAATGGGTGGAATGAAGAAAGTGGGAGTAAACAGAAGCCACACTCTTTTTTTATTTTTAGTCATATGAAGGAAATCTTCTAAGGCCGTTATTTAGTTGCCCTATGCGGATTACATAATCTACTTCGGTATTTAAATCCCTTTGAGCAATACAAAGGTTGAGGGGACGTAAAGAGAAATTAAGCCAAATATTATATTTCATATGTGCAGGATGGCTTCATTTTGCGAGTATATATTGTTCGTCTCAAGTATGTTTACGGTATACTGTAGTATAAAACTTGCTGTTTTGTCGACATATCTGTAAATTAACGTGTAGTCTACATAGCGATCATATCTGTTTTAGGTCCCTTGACAGCAAAAGGAACCTTCTATTCCCGCTCATGGTGTTCGTCCGTCCGTGTCCAGAAATTAAACCTCAGGTACTACAAGATGTAGAGAGATGCTTGAGGTGCCGCTGGAAAGGTACTATCTAGACTAGCTCAGAGGTCGTGAAACCGTCTTGACTGGTGCAGTCGTTCATTAATGCCAGCCCACGTTTTAAAAAAATCAATTGTTCAAATTCCTTCAATTCAGTTAGACCTAGCTGCGCCAAATTTCGCATAAACATTATTCGACACAATACAAAAACACTGAAGTCGCCTATGTGGCCAAGTAACCCATTTACCAGTGTTGCCAGCCTATAAAATTAACTTTGTTTTTCTTAAATTGCTTCCATTATTCTAGTAATAGCTGCACCAAACTTGGCATAAACATTGTTTGACACAATAGCAACATAATGCGGATGTTCCCGCTCCCCAGGAACCCCGCTGTCAGTGTTGCCAGCTCATGCCAAGAATATATCTCATGAACTATAAAGTGTAGAAACATGCATGAGGTCTCGTTGGAAATGTCTAGACTAGACTAGCTCAGTGACGCCGAAACAGTCTTCATTGGTGCTGTCGTTCAGTGTTGCCAGTCACTTTTTAAAAGAAAATAATTATTCTAATTATTTCCATTCAGTTAGATCTAGCAGCACCAAACTTGGCATAAACATTATTCGACACAAGTACTGAGGATTTTCCCGAACCTAAGCACTGTTGCCAGCCTATTTTATAAAAATGAATGCTTGCGTGGCTAAGGGACCGGAGTCTTTGCGATTGTTCGTAGAACCGCAGCTCTAATTTGATTCACTTCGTATTACTTAAAACTTCTCACTCGAAATGGGTCGTAACTGTATCAGAGAGTAAAAGAAACAAGGGACATTCCACAGCCAAGTGTTTGTTTCTAAAAACAACGGTCTTAAACTGGAATAGAGAAAAGTGCATAATTCCATATAATTTTACCTCTGTATATTCAATTCTGCAAAAAAAGTTGTTTGTTTTTTTCTCACGAGATTACAAGATCTATCGGCATGTACTAAAACATACCTAGGATATCGTTGGAGGCCATTTTAATTCTAACTTATTTTAAGGCCTTTAGGCATCTAAGGCTCAGGATGGGATAGGGTGAGGGAGAGGATGTTGGAAGGTACACGACCAGGGCCTATTTTGTAGGTTCCATCCTAATATTTACCTGGTATAACTGAGGAAAAATCTAAGTTAGGATGGTCGGTCACGGGATCGATCTCGCTCAGCCATGGCCGTTGGGTCTGTTAATTCTGTTTGCATTTACAAAAAAAATATAACCTGTTCTTTAACTTCTGTGGAATTTTAGACTGTGTACTTAAATCTTTTCCTAACAAGTGTGCCAACCATTTGGTAAGTTTATACGTTGGGTGTTATCACTCATCTACCTATCTGAGATCATTATTCTAAACGGAATTCCAGTACATCTGCAGTGACCACTATGGTGAACATTACACCTTCTTAAATCCCAAGATTTCGGCGCGGGCTGACCCACATTCGACTACCGGTAGGGGCTCCAATTTTTGGCACTGACTCATTATCGTGTGGACACTTAGGAAACTACTTAAATAAGTAGCGAAGTCCGGTCGCAAAAGACAGAAAAAAAGCAATAGAGGTCGTAGTGTTGACTATGCAACACCCAACTGAACGTCAACCGTCTGGTAGACTAAGATCCAATTTAAGTGGTAGTGCTATGGAGTTTAGCCTAGGGATGGGCAATTGGAATCGGGTACTCAGATCCAGATTTTGGAACCGGTTTCTTTAGAATCCAGTTATGCCAACTCCCAGTTTAGCCCTGATAGAAATTTCCAGGATTGAAACGTAAATCTATGACTGCCTATTTCTAGGACACAATTTCACTTCAAAATAGATATTACGTAACGGTAAGGCCTGATAAAGTAGGAACTTTTTTTTTTGTGAACACCCTGTATTGGAACTACGTAAGGAGATAATATAAATATAACTTCCAATTGCTCTTACCTGTACGTCCACCACGGGCTCCATGGAGGCACCACTTGTGACACATCCCCGCTGTGTAGAAGATGCTCAAAGTCTTGTTTCTCGGAATCTGTCAGCCTCTCCCACACGGCGTCTGCATCATCCAAATTCACGTCCTGCAAACGTTCTGCTAGGTCAATTTCGTAGTCTGCATCGTCGTCTGAATCTACAGTAAAAATATACTAAATCATACAAAGTGAACTATAAGCTATGTACAGATTCCTTGCATACAATTAGCATACGATTATAGCAATTTATTAATGGTACCAGGGTTCATTTAATGCACACTTACATTTGTCCCTTTGCTCTTTCCCCATTTTTCCTTCCACTTTAAATCGCACGCCTAACAATACCTTGCCGTAAACAACGAGTAAGTTAGAGTTCATAAATTTTACGTGTTTAGTATCTCGGGAGGTCAACTTCTCTATCCCAGTTGTCAGTGTTGAAACATACAGGTATTGGACAAAATAACACTTGTTGAAGTTGAACATTTTGTATTAATACGGTGTTGATCCACCCTTAGCACGCAATACAGCTTGAATCCTGGACGTAATAGACAGACAGAAGTCCTGAATGGTGGTGAGTGGAATCTGAAGCCATTCTTCACGCAGTACAGCCTCCAGATCAGATAGAGACGAAGGAGGTGGATGACGGCAAACCCTGGCATCCAAAACAGTCAACAAAGGCTCGATGATATTCAGGTCTGGGGACTGCGCGGGACAGGGAAGATGTTGAACCTCACCAGCATGCTCGTGAAACCACTCTTGAACAGGGCCAGCGGTGTGCATGGGGGGCACTATTATCCTGGAATATGGCATTCCCGTGTGGAAATAAAGGTTACCGAAGAGTTCTCTATACACTGCTGCTGCGACAAGGATTATCTGAATACCATGATATAGCGCCCCAGACCATAATAGAATCGCCCCCATGTTTCACAGTCGGGTGGAGAGTCAACATAACGTACTTCAGAGGCTGTTCGCCAGACAAACACGGGTCCAATGCTGGGGAAGAGGGTAAAGGTGAGTCGTCCGACCACACACGTTGTCAGTTCTCCAACGTCCAGTTTCTTTGTGGTCATTGCACCATGTACGTCGCCTTTCAGCAGTCTTGTCTGTTATTAGGGGCTTGAGAATAGTAACACGCCCTTAAATACCCATTCTTTTGCAGTTCTCGCCTCACTGTTTTGGATGACATTGGGGTGTTTAGGCGCAGATTAAGTTCTGTATGCACTTTCTCGGCCGTTGTTTTCATCTGCTACGTCACAATCCGCTTCAAGGGCCGGCGGTCCCTATCATGCAGCTTCGTCTTTCGACCATTATTGTTCTTCGCCGACCCTGTTTTACCGTGCACTGTGTTACACCGCATAACATCGCTGTTTTACAAACAGATACTCCGTCTAGACGAGTACCCACAATGAGACCTCTTTGAAACTCCGTCAAGTCGGACATTCTGGTCACTCGCCACATCTGTACAACGTCCACAATCACACTGCCTCACTCTATTAGTGCACAGTCCTACCTGCAATAAACAAACGACGGCT
The DNA here is from genome assembly GCA_022664845.1 of Lepisma saccharinum. Lineage (NCBI taxonomy): Eukaryota > Metazoa > Arthropoda > Insecta > Zygentoma > Lepismatidae > Lepisma > Lepisma saccharinum. The sequence goes on along the minus strand of JAGDQP010002292.1, from coordinate 93,055 downwards.
GATTTACGCAGTGCCCAGTATCACCAAGCACAGTTACAATATGCCCCACCTTTGAAAAGTGTTTCCATTATTTTGTCCAATACCTGTATTTGATAAAAAATAAATGAATGTGGTCTGACGTGCTATCAGGAGACGAGAGAATTCACGATTGTTAGTACAAACGCAATACTAACTTATTTAATTCGAGTGGTGTGTTAGACTATTCCACGGTCATATTTTCTATTGAATTTGAGAAAACATACCACGTGAGAGAAAGCTGCACCATAGTATAAAAAAAAAAAACTGCTGCTGTGACCTAACAGGTATGCTGATCTTACACGCTTATTTAAATTCAATCCTGCATGGTGGTTGTGTCGTACAAATCCTATAACTGGCTTTTAAATCACTTCCAGACTAGGTACATACAGTATATAAAACTTTGCACATATTTTATGACTATGTAAACACGTCATCTTATTGTCAGTGTTGCCAACCTGCTATAAAAAGCTATTTTTTCAAACGGCATTACAGCAGTTAATTGAATATTTTCCATCCGCCAGTGAGGATTACCATCATATGTAAAGGACAAAAGGCAGTGTTGCAAACTGTTAATATTTTACCATATCAAACGTTAAAAATTTCGATCTGTCTATTGGTAAAATACTTACTCTATGGCTTACAGAACTTCCAAGTTTATCGCCGCTGTAACAAACGTTCGTTATAGGATTCTATTCTGGGCAAGATCAAGCCAGCAAATACACAGTATTCTAGTCCTGCGTCTCCCAAAAGTAACGCAACACGTTTTTAAACAGCACCTAGCCATTAACACACAGAGATATCGGTCTTAACGCTGGAATATAGCACTATATGTTTGGAATTTTTTAAGACCAACGAAACACTAATCATCACTTAGGCACAGTTGTAAAAAAAAAAAAAAAAAAAAAGCCAAAGTCGGAAAAAATTAAACTATGTATATACCTGCATAAAACTTGTTTATAGAGCTGACTGTACTTTTTCCCGCTGTCACTAAAGAGCTAATCATCGAACATGAAAAAGAAATGCCCAATCTAAAAGCTTATACACTTTGTATAAGGATATTTGTGGTGTTTCCAGAAAAATTATTTTTTTCTCAAAATTTCAGTGACCTCTGGCAACCCTGTTGGTGTGTGTGTGTGGGGGGGGGTTAAGTGACACTGGGGGAATGTGTTACACTTCTGTCTACCTCACTATGTCATTTTCAAGAAGCAGAAAGTCCAAAATGTCCGGGAAAAATGTGAAATTCAAATCCAGTTCTGCTAGTTAGTTGTTCTTCACATGAAAACAGTGAAACTAATTGATCCCAGGGTTGCCAGGTGTAGTCAAATTGTTCTCATTTTTCGGACATTTTCGACTTTGTCCTTTATCGTGGTAAACGACATAGTGAGGTAGACAGGGGCAATCTCCAGTGTCACCCCGCTAACAGTGTTGCCAGAATTATAATATTGAAAAATAAACTACATTTTAGGAAAACACCACGAATACACTTGCACAAAGCTTGTATGTTTTTGGACAGGTTCTGTTCGATGAGCAGATTTTCTAATTACAGCGAGAAGTATTGCAACTAATTACTAAACAGGTTTTGGGCAGGAATATATGAATTTCAAAAAAAAAATACCCGACACTGCAAGATGTTCCTATCACACTACTGAAGAACAGGTCACCGCTCCTATTTTCGTGAATTCTTCGAACGTTGGTCTTAGAAGAGGATAGAAACCTGCAGGCTGTACACCGTGCCTCAGTTCCGCTTCTCGAGAGCGTCTGGCGTGCTACATCTGTACAATGGAACGTCAAGCAGATGGAAGGAACATTATATTGTAAATAAAAATAACTGGGAGGATACAGGAACTAATTTATTAGTCATGAAACATACACAATCTCTAGAACTGCTAAACAAGCATCACTTTTATTAATACACGAGAATCCGCATGTTGTTCTTCAATGTAACTTATATACATAATGGGAGGAGAAGCATTTGCAATATGTAGATTAAAATTGTTAATAATTCTCAAGATAAGAAACAGAAATGAAAAAGACTTTACAATTAATGGAAATATAAAATAAGAATCAAAATAAATCAAAAAGAAAATTAATCGCATCATAAATAAAGAAGTTGTTCATTTCAGATTCAAGTTGTTCTCCGTGCTGCCATCTATGGAGCAAAATTTCAAACTTTCAGTATGTAAATAGTTTCTTGTAGAGAGACAGCAGGATTTTCTTTACAGTGATTAGCATGACTAATGATTTCATAAAAGCTCATTAATTAAACTATATTCAATAAAATAAAATAATCAGGATTTAGGATGCTGTCTCAACTGGCAAACATTTTTTTTTTAAACCCGTGCCTGAATGATGACTGGTGTTTCGTTCGTTGAAGTTCTTTAAAAAAGAATATCTCAATATATAGAATTATATTTCAGCGCAAGAACGATGCCTCTATATGTCTTAGTTTAATAGTTATGACTATGACCATCAGGTTGTGTAACTTTTAGAACAATCGAAATAATTCATCATGAATATAATTTTTTATGTAAATGTCATATAAATGTTAAAAAAGTTATAAACTGCATTAAAGTTAAAAGTTATTATTTCCTTTCTAGTGCATAAAAGAGTATTTTTTAGGTCTCTTGATAGCTAAAGGAACCTTCTATTACCGCTCATGGCGTCCGTCCGTGTGTGTATAGAATTTAAGACTCAGAAACGACAACGAGTAGAGATATGCGTGAGGTGTCGTTGAAAATGTTTTGACTAGACTAGCTCAGAGCCGCGGGAACAGTCTTGATTGGTGCAGTCATTCAGTGTTGCCAACCCATTTGTTAAAAAAAGAACTGTTCAAATTACTTCCATTCAGTTAGGCCTAGCAGCGTCAAACTTGGCATAAACATTAATCAACACAACAGAAAAGTACTGAGAGTTTTCCCGTACCTAATCACTGCAGTTGTCAGTGTTGCCAGCCTATTTTATAAAAAGTAAGGCTTGCGTGGCTAAAATGCTATCAAGGGTCCGGAGACTTTACGGTTGTTAGTACGATCTCAGCTCCAACTTGTTTTCAATATTTTTACCCTTTTATTATTTACATCGTGGGATTTCACACGACGGACTAAAACACGATTATTTTTACTACAAACCTAGTACTCCTTCTTCCTGTAACTGTTCGTCGCGCTGTCTACTCAATATTTCCATCATCTTCCTCTTCTTCTCGGCGTCAGGTTCCTCTGATTTCATCTCCTCCATCACACAATCCCGATAAAACGACTCGGAGCATTGCAGATGCTGCTCGGATTTATAACACGTCACCGAGCAATAAGGAATACCACATCTTGGACACAGGTACTTGGCAGTTTCCGTGTCACAGCTAGAATAAAAAGAAAGAAAATACAAATACCAGACATATAATGACAACTGGAAATCAAGGGAAATAAATACATTTATTTAGTTGGCAACGCTGACAATCCGATGGCGGCAATTCTTACCTCCTAATATCCACTCTATTGATACAAATAACTTTCCAAAAACTAAATTACATTTTAGTTTGTCGCTGGCGAAATATTCATTGTATTTACCATCACAGGGAGTTGATTTTGACCTCCAAATTGCAAACCATGTATCTCGGAAACGAAGAGGTTATTTTTAAATTTTATTTATGGCCTTTAGGCATCTAAGGCTCAAGCCGGGATAGGGGAGGGAAAAGAATTCGGGAAGGTGTGAGCCAGGGTCCATGTTGAAGGTGCCATCCCGGCCATTTGCCTGGTGTGACTGAGGAAAAAAACCTTGGAAAAACCTCGGTCAGTATGGTCGACCGCTAGGATCGAACGCACGACCTCCCGAATGCTACGCGAACTCTCTACCACTGAGCTACGGAGAATCTGGAGTGCGACATAAAACGAAATCGGTGATCCTACGGTGTGCTGTCGCTTGAAAACTGAAATGGGAACGAATCCAGTTTAGGATAAGCAAAGTGAAACTAACCTTACATTACATATCCTAATTAAATTTAACCCAACCTATAACAACCTTAATTAATCCCAGCTAATTATTAAGTAAAATACTGGGGGGGGGGGGAGAAATGATTTAAATGAAAACATTCGAGTACAAGGGTCATTATTACTCTAAGCTGGAACAGAGCTGAGGAATGAACTGGGAATGTAGTATAAGAATTATTTCCGTATAAAATTCGCTACGCGCGTTAATTTCAAAGTAGGTACTTGAAAAGAAAGAAGCGAAAGTTTGAACTATACGCAACAAACAACCATTGCGAGTTCGCACACTGAAAGTAGATCGCAGCCCGGTAATAGAGTTAGCTGTGCTGCTAAATAAAAATGTCATATGCCTATTATATAAAGGACGTTAGCTTAAGATGGAAAAATTGATGTAATCCGTACAAAGCAATTCCTTTTTCGCATGTACAAGGCTGCAGATTATATTATTCGGTACTTACATAATATGTTGTCGTATTTAACTAAAAAATGATTCTTTCTCGGCATACACTATGTGCTGTGTGAATCAATGTTGTGCAGAAACACAAAATGAAATTTCTTGACAGTAGTAACTAAAAAATTTAATGAGCTATGAGCCAAAAAATTTCAATACGGGAAGGAAATAAGAATACACATATAAACACATTATTTACACAATTTGTTGGTTACTTTATTTATCACTTTGAGGTTAACTATCACGCCAATTATATTTGTTACTTGGGAGATACGACGTAGAACACATTAGCCCCTTCAGATGAGACCAGTAGCTCTCAATGGTTTGTCGGTAGGTATTTCGTTGCGCCGTTGCCATCCCAAGGCAGCCTTAACCGAAAATCGCAGATTCTTGTCGCTTAACTCATTATATATTTTAACCCTTCAATTATGAATATGTAGTCAATGAATCAAAAATTTTACACTTCCTCCAAATGGAGCATGTAGCTCTCCTTGGTCGGCCGGCATGACACGTCCCGCGAATAAATTCAGATCAAACAAACTTCTCTATTTTTATAAGGTACTAAGATACAAAAAATATGTGTTATTTCGCATCTCATTAGAACCCTTCTTTTTTTTAAGGATTTCAGTAATATATATCAGTTGGCAACATGGCGAGCACCAGTCTGTTCCGTACCAGTCCTTTCTATCCTATCATGTAAAAATGCTTTTGAGAAACGTTGTCGCCTTTCTATTGTGTTTGTATTCCTGTACTGTCTTTGAATCATATGACGTAAGTACTTTTTCTACTACATTTTACTACCATTTTATATGGTGTTAAAAAGTGGACTTGTGCTGTTTTTGTATCTCATGGCCTCAATTTTAAAACAAACGTTTATGTTTTACGATCCTTAACTAAATGGAATGTCAATGTTCCCTACGTAAGCAGTGACTTTCCTTCTTCATTTTTAAATTAACCTAAACTGCAACGAACCATTGCTTGTGATGTCAGCCACATACTTCAACCTAGATGACACAGAAAGGGAATAATTTATTTAAGACACTCCAAAAGAACTTCTTGTTTTTACGACAGTACCCTTGCACTCTATGTATAACGTGTAGGATACATTTTATCTTAGCTCTCCCATAAATTGAGCCATATGCATGCTCTACACCACTAACTTGCTTGTAAATAATTATCACTGAAAGCCAGTAATCCAAAAAGATTTATTAAAAGCCATATGTCATTATTGTTTCGTTTTTAATAGGCATGCCCTATTTGAGTTATTCACCATAGGAAAATATGGCGGTAAAAAAGGTAAAGCTATCCCGTACGGTACAAAGTGAGGTGGTCAGTCCCACACTCGACCGCCTTTACCTTCCCAATGTGCCCAGAACTACCAAGGACACACTGGTACTCAATTTGATAGGAAGCGGAGTGCACTGCGAGGAAAGTCTCCAGCGTCCTGGTCGGGATTTGAACCCAGGCCGCCCGATTCGTAGTCAGGCGCGCTACCGCCTGAGCTACGGCGGGCAGGTGAATGCTAATGGCGTCACTTCGTATCACAAGTAATCCATATTTTGTTACATAAATATGATACATAATGTCCAAATAAAGAAGACAGGTTGGTTATAGTCAGGTCACACATTTTTTTCATATTACGCAATGCACATGTGCCCGCCACAACACGGAAGTAGCAAAATAGTTCTATGTAATTCTTTGCTTTCATTTCTATTTCACACCTCCGACTCAAAGCTTAAATTCTTTTAGCGTTTCAAAACTTCCAACATGTTACAAACATGAGCTTTTTACACGGAGGTTTGTATTATACAGCGTATATATGGCTCAATACCCGGGTTAACTAAAGTAAAATTGGGTTAACTATAGTAGTGACGCACCAATATTCAGAAATTTACAGGATTAATTCAGATAATTGTGTGATGTTTGTGAGTAATTGGGAGCAAAATAGTAATGTGGATAACATTATAAGTGAATAATAATATTGTTGTGGTGTGTTTTAAATATGTTTGAGGACGCACTGCATGTTGTGTCGGAAGGATCTATTTTGCGTAGAGTTACATTTTTTGTCATGTGGAAGGCGGAAAGGCAGTGTTGAAATGGCGCGTCTTTGTTATGGTTATGACATTTGTTGCGTTAATGTTAGTGAATGGTATAGAGATGTCATGGGAAAGTACATTTTTAAGGTTATATAGCGGAGTATTTATGTAAGGAAAGTAAAAGGCCCCGAAACAATTGTACACGACTTTCTAATGGAAATTGGGAGAGTTAACACGCCCGTGTGCTGAAGGTAAGTGTGAATGTGTCAGAATATATTTTGTAAAGATACATGACCGCACCTAATTTTACCTAACCTCCACGTTCATATGATCAGTAATTTAAGATAATTTACGAAAAATGCAAAGAAGGAATATTAATAACAGATGTGAAGATATAAAAATATATTTTGTAAAGATACATGACCACACCTAACCTTACCTAACATCCACGCTCGTATGGTCATTAATTTAAGATAATCTACGAAAAGTGCAAGAAAACAATTGCGTAAACCGCTAGCCTCCCATGAACACGTAATGTGTGCGTTTTAAGTGATTTTGGTTTGGTTTTAGTGAATTTAAAATTGGTGCGTCACTACTATAGTAATGCCGTAAAATTAAACATAAAATTAGTGAAATACAAGGGTGTTTTTGAAAAATAAATTACTTGAAATCTAATATAATACGACTATTTACTTACATCTTACATAAGTTTGTTTCACCACACGCTACCAAATTTTCTTCCATTAGATATGATCTTATTTAGTTAACCAAAATGTAAAGTAATATAGATTATTTTTTCTTTTCACTTCAAAATTCAAATGAAATTACACTTTGGAAGTTTTAACTTGACACTAACAGTTGACATAAGAAATGACTTAAAACAATATCTAACATTTCGTGGTGAACTGAAGTTAAAAAAAGCAAGCATATTTCCTAGCCTAATAAAAAAAAACAACGGAATTTTAAACCAAAAGCATAGTTTGCTAAATGTTAATAAATGAACGGAGCCTCAAAACATTGCAACCTTAACTAAACTTGTGGAAACGTAGACGAAACCAGTACGCAACGTACTAAGTTAAGGTAAACCAAATACATTTTTTTTATTAATATATTATTTCCAAACTGAGTTTTTATTCGGTGTGATATAAATGGTTTCAGATGCCTTTCCCATTCATATACCTAGCGTAGAGCATTAATCGAAAAACGACATCAATGACCAATAACCATTTGTTCAATTAGCCAGAAATAATACAAATTTATTATTTTAATTTAATGTGAAATAGTATTAAAATGTTACTTTCATATCCATTAGATATTAATTAATTGAAAAATACTCATTATGCTAACTGGTTTTAGGTGTTACAAAAAGAATGAATGCTTTGTAATAATGTGGTGAAAGCCGGAAGTTAGGATCTCTAGACACGAAAGAATTTATGCTAGCACAGTTGCTACCCTGTCAACAGGTAAGCAAAATGTTATGATTTATCCCAATTGAACGAGTCGTTATCGCAAAACGATGTAAAGAAAAATGCTAATAATTGCTTCCGTGTCAAGCGGGTCTTGCCATATGTCAGTGCAAGAGTAGCATAACCAATTTTATTTGAAAAGAAATACAACCCCATGCCATGTTTGTATTTGTTTCAGAAGTACCAGTTAGAGATTGTGATTTTCAGATAATTGGTAGGTATTAAAAATAGATCTCGAAATATTTACCTGCTTCTTCGAACATGTTTATTTCGTTTAATTGCACTAGTTTTATTTTCAAATTACTAAAATGTTATGAAAATAGTATAGAAATATTGTATCGTGTTACTGTTCTTAACTCTGGTACCACTGTTACCGGACGCTCGACACCGGTGTGGAGAAGAATTTTTCCAGTGATTATTTTTGTGAATCTTAGATACATGCGTGTGTACTGAAGGTATTTTTGTTATTCTTTGAAGCAAATACATCCTATCTGCAAGAATGGTAGGAACAAGAGTGTATATTGGAGGTCTTCCGTATGGTGTAAGGGAGAAAGACTTGGAACGGTTCTTCAAAGGCTACGGACGGATTCGAGATATTCTTATAAAAAATGGTTACGGTTTTGTTGAGTTCGATGATTATCGTGATGCAGATGATGCAGTTTATGAATTGAACGGTAAAGAACTTTTAGGAGAAAGAGTTTCTGTAGAAAAAGCACGTGGGACTCCTCGGGGAAGTGATATGTGGAGAGGGGGAGGTGGTGGTGGTGGTCGTAGTAGTAGAAGTTTCGGCCAACCACCTCGGCGACGTAGCCGTGCTGTTGACAAGTATGGTCCACCAACTAGGACCGAATATCGTTTAATTGTCGAAAATCTATCTAGCAGAGTTAGTTGGCAAGATTTGAAAGATTATATGCGACAGGCGGGTGAAGTAACCTACGCAGATGCACATAAGCAACGAAGAAATGAGGGAGTTGTTGAATTCGCAACTATGTCTGATATGAGAAATGCATTAGACAAGCTTGATGATACTGATCTTAATGGCAGAAGAATTCGTCTGGTAGAAGACACAAGACGCCGTAGGAGGTCTCGATCATCAAGCTCAAGATCTCGTTCAAGGTCGCGTTCCCGTCGTAGATCACGATCAAGATCCAGATCAAGGTCTAGATCTCGCAGTAGACGAAGCAGCAGAAGCCGAACTCACAGCAGATCGAAGAGTCGAAGCAAGTCCAGAGAAAGGTCGAAATCACCAACACACAGCCGTTCAAGATCCAAATCACGTTCAAAATCCAAGTCGCGAGATCAGTCGAAGTCACGGTCTCGTTCAAGATCAAGATCTCAGCCTAAGTCCAAATCAAGATCTGCGTCTGAGCCTAGACGTGATTCAAAGGAAAGGTCGCAGTCTCGAAGCCCCAGTAAGGACAGAAGCAGATCACGGAGTCCCTCCAAGTCACCAGAGAAGGATGGGGAGGACCAGATGAATGACGATAGAGATTAAAGCTTAATTACTTTTTCAAATATGCTTTATATAATAATCTTAACTATCTGAATTGTTCTTACCTTTATGTAACCCCATTTTTTCCTTTATTGTAATTACCTCAAGTAAATGTGCAGTCAAGGCTGGTTGTTGGGTCCATTACCAGGATGTGGAATACCTCTGTGTGGGATCCACGTACATGAAGTTGTACCAACTTTGAAAATAAGTTTTTTAATGTGTAGTTAATTTGGTTGTAAGTTCATTGCTAAAACCTTTTGTCTCAAAATTGTGTATTCATGTTATTCGTGTTTATTGTTTGCGCTATTTTTCAGCTGATCAGTTGGTTCGCACTTTTCCCCCTCCCCGTACCTTGCTTTCATTTCATTATTTCAGTTGATAATGAACGTTTGAAGAACACTAATAAACTGCCTAGTTGCAGAAATGTGATTTATGTTCGAATTCATAATGGCTGGCGAAGACGAAGATGTAGTGGAAGACTTTTACGGTGTTTATTTGTTATATTGCACAAATCCTAAATACAAAGGGCGAACATATATTGGTTTTACTGTGGATCCAAACAGACGAATCAAACAACACAATAAAGGAGTGAAATCTGGAGGAGCTTGGAAGACAAGCAACAAAGGACCATGGTAAGTTGAAGTTTCTTTAGCATTTCCAGTTCTAGAACACTGGCCAGTCTGAGTGAATTGATAATAACGGTAGAAATACGTCATTTCTATTTCATTTATCATGTCGTCGTCGGAACTGCAGTACCCCCTATGTGGCAAATGAATATTTCAGGAAGGCCAAAAAACCGGTTTTCTGGAAGGTACTGAAAAGTTGCTATATTTAAAAAGTAGAAGTTATTTCCACATGATTTTTTTTTTACAGTATGCATAGTACACAGAACAACAAACGGGAAGAAAAAAAAAAGGAAAGTTAAAAAATGGCACATATGAGGTATTGCAGTTCCGATGGCGATATACCAGCTTTAATTACTAATTCATTATTTTCCCAGTGTTAAGGATATGCTGGCCAGCATTCTAGAACCGTCCCTGTATCATTTGATTTCAGAAGCTGGAAAGGTTTGAAGTATTGTTTCTGTAGTAATCTTTAGATTAGGATAAGCGTACCTAACCTGTACTATTAAGTAGATAATGTTCGGTGCAAAGCATATCCTGAACATCCTAACTTAATAAATAAGCTAACTTGCTAGGGAGAAATTGGAATACTTCAGCCTTGCCCAGAAATGTTCATTTAATCTAATCACAGCTTGTTAGGCACAATTATGTTTTATCAGTAATTCTGTATTAGCTACGTCTATTATATAGCTTGAGTATACTTCAAATATGCTGTAAAATCAAGGGTTTATGTGAGTGCAAGGACATAAATAGGCCCTTACATTGTCCTTGCACTCACATCACCACTTGATTTTACGTCACATTCTACGCATCCGAAATAAGTAAATTAACATCATTTGAAGTGTACGCCCACTAAACGTGATATATAACAGAAGTATCTGATTTAGAATGACTTATTAAATAATAGTAAGGCGAGTGTACTAGTTATGGGCCTGTTAAGGCACATAGACAATGTTTTTGAACTAACTTATATTGTAAAAAAGGAAATTAACTTTCACCCACATTTTCTTGCACTCTGATTTATGTAAATGGAACCCACCTAAAAACAACCATTTTTTTTTACATTGGTAGATTACATTTATCCCCTTGCTTAACAAAGCGCTTAACGAAATCATACGGAGCCACACTATGCACAGCCCCCGACACGTACATGGAACTTTGTACTTTACTCACATTAGTCTTAAAAAAAAAAAAAACAGTTTGCGTGAAATAACAAACACTGTTTTAACCAGATTTGACCGGCAATAAATCTTCTTCCTATGGTTTATTTCAAACATTTCTAGCAGGTGGCCCATTGCTGGTACACGCACCCTATTCGTATTGTTATGAAAGAGAAGCAACCATCGGATCTTGAGTCATTCACGAGTGAGACATTCTAATTTTTGTTAGCGAAAAAGTCGTAATCTTATTTTAAAAAAGACAAAAAAAAAAAAAAAAACTTGGCACTGATGCCCGTAGAGGTAATATGTGGTCAGCATCTCGGCTCCTCGCCGTTAATGCCGGTTTTCGTGACCGGAATCCGCTATCTCTTTATTCAGGTAGCTCCCCAATTGACCTCACGACGCTGGGTGGACGCCGCACAGGCAACACCATCTGGAGTACTGCAACGGTCACCCGTCCAAGCACTGACCAGACCCAGAGCTGCTTGACTTCGGTGATCTTACGGGAACCGGTAGACCAGCTCGGCTAGGGCGTTGCTCGTAATCTGATTATAAATGAAAAACTTTGTTGTTTTATCGCATAGAAAATGATCACACTACCCCGGTCTATTGAATTTCCGTGGGTCAAAAGTGAAATATTTGCATTTCAGTAGAACCGATATTATTACCCAGATCCCTTAACCTTGGTTCGAGTTCTGCTACTTGCCATTCTGACAAGTTTTCTAAGTCAAGGGTACTAGCAAAATTGATCTGATAGCTGATTAAATCCTTGTGAATGGCATTAACAATTTTTTTTTTCTACTTTATACAAGGGCGAAAATCTCCGTACATAAAATTCTTTACATAAATTGCTATTTTTTCTGTTTCGAATGCAAACAAACCAAAATTGTGTAAAACTAAGTCTTTCACCGCCCCCAAATCGAGCACCAACTCTCTTATTTTCCTTCGGCGTGCTCCCCCGATGAAGTAGCAAGGAAAGCTTCGATATTGATAAGTATTAGATAACTGTGTTCTGCATTGGAAGACTACGAAAAACCAAGTTTTGCATACAGTTTATCATGCTCTAAAATCAAAAGGTGTAACCACGTCGAAACTAGTGAGAAGCTCATTTATGTACTTCCAGTTTTCTAAGGTTTTTTCATGGTATCACCAAGCTAATGCTGAGGTGATACCTAGAAAAAGGTGCAACATATCCCCTCGTGTCACTTCTCACCAACAGTGTTGCCATTCTATTCTAATATTGAAAAAAAAAAAAGAATCGCAATACCCCAGCACAAAGATTGTAAGCTTTCTGATTGGGAGTTTTAAGATGTTGCAACCAGTTAAATAACTGATTCTTTTTCTGGAATATGCAGTTTGTGATAAAAAAAAAATACTCTGGCAACATTTTTCACAACTGTGGCTGAATGGCCATTAATGTTCAGTTTTGTTAATATTGTTAAAAGTTTTGTGGAATATAGGGTTATATTCCTGTGTTAGAACTGTGTGTGTCTCAGTTTAATAGTTAAGTGGTATAAAAAAGCCGGTAACTGTTGGTATACACTGTATAAAGCTTAGCTTTATTCTTTAATATTGTTTAAAACCGAGCTGCCGTAGCTCAGATGGTAGAGTGTTGGTGGTTTAGCAGTCGGAAGGTCCTGGGAACGATCACAGCGGTCGCCTATCGATGAGTTTTTTTGTTCATGGGGTTTCCTCTCATAGCAGACAAATGTCGGGATGGTACCGACTACCTTCCAACCTCCTCTCTGCTTGAACCCCAGATGCCATAAATAAATAAATTCAAACCAATATTGTCTTAATATCTGTGATACGTTTTTCTTTTGCGTACATAACTGTCTTTAGACAGGGAAACAAATTGTCTTTTTGTATAAACATTCGGATAAATCGATTGGTAAGCTAACATAATTAATTTCTTGTGCTTGTTTCTGTTAAGTTTTGAAAGTTGGGATTCTTGTATTGGTCTTTTTTGGCGGTTTAACTGAAATATGATCTAATACCAGGTATTGTGCACAAGCTGAGCTTGTTTCTTTATTATAAATTCTTTTGTGGACTGTTAAAGAATCTTGCACGTTAACTTCTATCTCCTTTAATAAACTGGGAATTGTCTTATTTTTCTTTCAGGGAAATGGTGCTTATTATTCATGGGTTTCCCAATGATATCTCTGCTTTACGGGTAAGTTTGCAAAACGTATTTTGATAGGCTATTGGATGAGATGTGATGATTGACTTTCTCAGCATAGATAGTACCACAACTTGTCGAATGATTGCTCGCCTTGCTCATAATATGACTATTGTAGTTGTAGAAATCCATCGGATCGAGCCGCCGTATCTCAGTGGTAGAGCGTTGGCGTAGCATTCGGGCGGTCGTGGGTTCGATCCCAGCGGCCGACCATCCTGACAGGGTTTTCCTCAGTCACACAAGGCAGATGCCGGGATAGCACCTTCAACATAGACTCTGGCCGACAACTTCCCAAATCCTTACCCCTGCCTCTGAGCTTTAGATGCCTAATGGCCATAAATAATATTTAAAAAAAGAAATCCATCAGCGGCTATGAATTAAGCTCGCCATAGGTCTAAGTTGTTCTGTAATCTGTGTCCTTTATTTTAATTCGGACGAAATGGTTCAGTGGTGCTTTTCATTCATACAGTTTTATGTTCTGAATGTAAATGTACACCGAGCGAACGTCTGTAGCTCAGTTCACTCAGCATTCGAGAGACAGTGGTTCGATACCAGCGCCCTACGATCTTGACTTAAGATTTTTCTGGTCACTAGGCGAATACCGGGATGGCACCTTTAAACGTGGCAGGCTCCTTACCATATCCCATCCTTGAGCCATAGATGCCTGGTGGACATAAATGTATTATTAATAATAATAAATTACAGACATTTAATGCACTACTGGATGAGGCCTCTCCCCGGAGGGATGAGTTGGTCTGCTGCTCCCACGCTGACCAGACAGGTTGAGAGAAGAGAGCCGAGGCTCTCAACAGTGATCGCCACTGTCATTTTATTCATAGCAGCTCCCCAATTGCATCACGGTGCTGGGTGGGCACCGTTCCAGACCCACACGCCTTGGAAAAACACCCTTGGCAGTGCCGGGAATCGAAACCGGGACCCCTTCAATCTATAGCGACGCTAGCCACTAGACCAGCGATTAAATGTAATTGAATGTACAAAGTATAAACATTCACAAAGCGCAAAAACTGTCTGTCCCTCGCGATTCTGGTTATAGTGGTACTTGATAGGAAGATTCAGCGCATCATGCCATTGTTGTCGGTGTTTCTGTTCTACAATTGCTGTTTGTAGGATGTTTCAGGATTTCGTTGGAGGATGTGGGTCCAAAGTAGTTTGATCGGGTGTGTATGTATGATACGAGCATGAGATCTTTTTGTGCCAAAACTTGCAAGCATTGCCTATTTATGCCGTGTTAAGTTTCTTCTGATTAACTTTTTATAGGGCTATAGAAATAACAAGAAAAGAGATGTTGAACAGAAGTAAATTATTAAAATATTTTAGTCGAATACGTAATATTTACAATACTAGAAAGTTAAGCTGTTTTTAATGTTCATTGCATTCACCTAACCGTAATTTCATTTGCTTGTTAATAATGATCCGTGTTCTTTCCGGAACTGGGTTTTGTTACACAGGGTGTTTCTAAGTTATGGGAACAAATTTGGGAGTTGATTACTCACATGGAAACAAGAAAACGGTGTTCACCGATTTGGTGCAAAAGTCGCTAAAGGTAGGGGGCCGCGGTGGCTCAGTGGTTGAGCGCTCACCTCTGGTGCTTGGGGTCTTCGGTTCGATCACTGCTCGTCCCATGTAAGATTTGAGGTGGACAGACACCGTATGGGTGGGGTTTCTCGGAGTTCTCCCACTTTCTTTATTCCACCAATTCTTCCATCATCCATCCGGTCTGAGCCAAAGTTCCCTAAAGGCCTTAAATTCAAATTCGCTAATTGTAGGGATTTTAATCCTGGTTTAGTCGCAGATATACGATTAGCACCTTTGTCCGTTTATTGGTTATTTTGTATGCCCTAAGTGATAAGCACCATATGTGAAGCGTAGAGTAGTGATGAGTAATATATGAGGTGAAATATTCAAAATAAACATTTTCAACGTTCAACCTCCCTTGTTTACAATTTCCAACGCTGCATTCCGTACTTCATGTATGATGTTTATCATCCCTGCGAAATACAAATATTTATTAAACTCACGTAGTGCAATATTAAAAAAAAAGTTGTCTGTAAACCTCATGTTACATCTAGTATCTACCGTATTTACACAAATCAGATCCTCTAAACGTAATTTTATTTTAAATCATCGTAAAATATCTTATTTTTATTTATCATTGTAACAAGCTAATGTAAAAATAGAAAGCTCAACTTATAATCTGAAAGACATGGGTTCGATTCCCGGTGCCGGCCATCCTGATTGAAGTTTTTCCTCGGTCCCACCAGGCAAATACCCAGGCTGACTCGAACGCTGCGGCCAACCATCCTGACTGAGGTTTTACCAAAGTTTCCCCTCCGTTTTACCAGGTGAATGCGGGGATGGCACCGTAAGAAAAGCCATGATTAATACTTTAACCACACACTATCCCGGCCTGAGCCAAAGATGCCTAAAGGATATAAATATTTTTTTAAAGTGCTGGGAAGCCAGGGCCGATTCCTTCCGCTTGTTGATAAGAATTTTACCTAAGGTTTTTAGACAACTTTGGCTCAGGCCAGATGGATGATGGAATGGGGAAAGTAGAAGAAAACTGGAGAACCCCGAGAAAGTCCATATGACACGAGCCGGAGGCTGCACGCACCAGAGGTGAATGTTTTACCACTAAGACACCGCGAGCCCTCCTTTTCAGTGTTGTTAATACGTAGCGTAGGACGGCCTCAGTTGGACTGTGTCTACATATTGTTAAATAAATAAATTCGAAGTTTAAACTCGACCGGATTTCGACCCATGCTTTCGAATTTATTTATGGGACTTTAGACCTCAGACCGGAAACCGAGTCGCCGTAGCTCAGTGGTAGAGCGTTGGCGTAGCATTCGGGAGGTGGTGGGTTCGATCCCAGCTGTCGACCATCCTGTGTTGAGTTTTTTTTCTCATTCACACCAGGCAAATGCCAGGATGGCACCGAAATTTTTTAATATGTAGGCTCTGACCGACTCCTTCCCAAATCCTATCCTCTCCCTTCTTCCGGCCTGAGCCTTAGATGCCTAAAGGCCATAAATTCAGTTCACTCAGACCGGGAGAAGTCTTTGGTATGTCTAGTTCTGTCTAGAAGTTTGGTATGTCTGTCTTTTTTGGCCAGGGACTAGTTAGTAGGTACTATCTCGGCATTTACCTGGTATGACTGAAAAGAAACCATGAAAATTACACCAATGTGGTGGATAATAACTTTTTTCCTTGTTTCGCTGTTTGTAATCAGCTCTAAAAGTTTGTCTCCGTAATTTGTAACTTCTCTGTATGTAGTTATTATAAATGATCAAGCTATAGTTTGTCCACATATATATATATATCTTTTCCATAAGAACATAAGTGCACTGAATTCCTTGACTTTTTCTCCCCTGAGACTTAAAGTTGAAATTACTTTCAAGTATATTTCCTTTAAAATTAGCGTGACATTGTACTGGATATAATTTTCGAGTAACTAACCAATCCACGAATTTTCTAATTTATTCTTTTCTTCAAATTAACCAATAAAAATTGCTGTTTATGAATGTAGTGTAGAGTTAAGGGACGTTCAAGTATTACGTAAACACACTTTTACTCATTTTAGACTGTCGTCCATTGTGCTTATTATCTAAGACTTTTCAAATTTCTTGTTATTTCGTAGTTAAAATATATTTAAAAGAGCTGTTTAAATCTACACTAGTATGTTTTTAAGTGAATCTTACGTTCTGAATGGTTACGTAATACTTGAATGACCCCTAAAGAAATTTCGAAATTTTTATCTGATTTGTGTTTCACTTGTTCATTGCAGTTTGAGTGGGCTTGGCAACATCCCTATAAATCACGTCGACTTCGACATATTCCGAGAAAGAAACCACGAGAAAAGCAATTTGATTTTTGTCTCCGAGTCCTGGTGGAAATGCTAAGTGTTGGTCCATGGAATCGATTACCACTTACCATTAGATGGTTGTCTCAGGAATATGCACGAGAGTTTCCTGTAAGTATTCATTGATTAATCTTCTGTTTCAGGGTAGCATATCAATGAGGAAAGTGCGAAACCTCGTAACTCGTGACGACAACAAAAATATGAGATGCGATGTTTTGTTCGAAGTTACAGCTATATTGTCACAAATGACGTCATTTCCCGACAAGTAATGACGTAAGCAGGGTCTGATTAGCAAATCACTATAGTAATAGTACCCAGTGCTGTGTTTATGATTGGCGAATGCATATTCGAGGCGATTTCTATTCTTGCTCTGGTAAACCATCTCATTCTTTTACAAGAAAATTCTTACTTTGCGAAACCTGTGCTATGTGGCACTTCCTCAATCATAAATATTGCTTACATGAATGTATCGAGTACTAATTTGAGTGTGATTTGCTAATCCTGCACTCTTGACGGTGTAACTTTGATCTCTTATAAGTCCAAAATTTTACACGATTTTTTTTTCTTTTCTTTTTTTTTTTTTCTTCAAGGAACGTGTTTCTTGTTTTGATGGAAATAATCACCCCCCGAAGTTAGGGGCATTCTTTTAGGGACACCCTGTATATAATTTTATCCGTTTACATAATGTTTTACATTTACGAGCTTTTGGACATTCACATAGTTGTGCAAGGATATCCAACAAAAGATGGCAGCATTGCCTCCGTATATGTCTAATGTATTTTCATTGTTACACGAAATTTCATTGCTGCTCCTACCAATTCAAGAGCATAATCGATGCCGATTTTTAATTTTCTTTTTTGTTCATTGTTGAAAGAGCTTCATTGTTATATGTTTTGATATTCACAACAACAATGAAGGAAAACGAAAATAAAAAAATCGGCATCGGTCATGCTGTTGAATTGGTTATGAACTTTCTTTCCTGGAAGTTTGAACTTTCTAGGCTTGAATTTGTAGGAGCTGCAAGAAAATTTCGTGCAATGATAAGAATACATTAGACATATACGGAGATAGTGCTGCCATCTTTTGTTGTAGATCGATGCTTTAGATTATCCTTAATAGCTTTTAGAAGGTAATAGGGGGTGGTAAACTTACTTTAGAGTTATAATGCCTTACATAAGTACAAACATTTGCCAAAGAATCAATTTCAGTTAGGTTCTTTATTAAGTAATCATTGGCCGAGAGAATAGTGTTTACGCTGAATCGAAACCTTAGATACCAAACGACGATATCTGCTAATATTAAATGTAATGCATTTAACATACGATGCTTCACTTTGTATCGAATGCTTTTTATAATACTTGTTCCTATAGCTTTTCGGTAACTAATGATTAGCTTGAAATTCAAATCCTTCACCATCACAGCCCATTAGAATGATTTCCTCAGTTTTGGACAGTGGATTCCAAAGCATAATTAGCGTAATGCAAACCATATTATTCTGTTCTGTTTGAACTAAATCGTTCCATAAATTCAAATACTTTTCGTAGTAAAACACTGGCTTCATAGTTGAAGTTAAATCAATGCAATCCTTTTGCTTAAAAGTATTTTCCATATTTTTGTATAGCGCGGACAGTACATCCATCATCTTTGTAGTCACAATAAAAACTATACAGTATATCGTTCGTCTGTCCAAAAGACAACTGTAATGTCATCTTCCAATAATTGGCCTTTTACTTTCCTATTAAACCTTTCCATTATTGCTCCTCCCCTGACTATATAGAATTAATTGGCAGTCCGGATGAAAAAGATGTCAGCGGTTTTTATGCAAGAAGACCACAAAGAATGAGTCATTAGCCTTCTTGTTCCATGTGACGCAGATAAGAGTGAGGATACGCATACGTCAGGGCTCTCCTACCAGAGCTTTACAATGAAAATATATTATTACCATTCCCTAATACATATTTACATTGATGTACAGTCGTAACTCATTAGTTAAATCGACCTGCTTATGATTCAACATAGACTTGCGGAAATTACTCCGATACTTCGTTCTTCGTGCCTTGAACGTACTGTTGTTCTGAATATCTAAGAGAAAATATCCATACAATACCTGGCTTTAAAGATGATAAACTCTTCGATTTGTAAGATGGTTATCACTTCGGATGCAGAATTTACGTTGAAATGAGAATAATATTTATTTACAATAAAAAGAAAACTACGAGTTTTTGCGAA
Organism: Lepisma saccharinum; assembly: GCA_022664845.1. NCBI lineage: Eukaryota > Metazoa > Arthropoda > Insecta > Zygentoma > Lepismatidae > Lepisma > Lepisma saccharinum. Next base: position 73,544 of record JAGDQP010002292.1, on the reverse strand, counting down.
TGATTCAGAACCTCGTAGCAGCGTGAATCGATATTTAAGCAGGGATTATACAGGGTGTAAGGAAAAGATGGTTACAAGAAGTTTGTATAAACATGGGTCGAATTCCTAGTTCAGTGGTTGGCGTAACATTCGGGAGGTCCTGGGTTCGATCCCAGCGGCCGACCATCCTGACTGATGTTTTCCCATGGTTTTTCCTGTCACACCAGACAAATGTCGGGATGGCACCTTCAACATAGGTCCTGGCTGACACCTTCCCGAATCCTTTCCCTCCCCTCTCTACCCCTTAGATGCCTAAAGGCCATAAATAAACTTTAAAAAAAATATCCTCCTCGTTTCCGAGATGCATGATTTGGAGGTCAAAATCAACCCCTTGCGATGGTAAATACAATGAATATTTCGTCATAAATCTTTAAGCGACAAACTAAACTATAATTTAGTTTTTGGAATGTTATTTGGATATTAGGAGGTAAGAAATGCCGCCATCGGATTGTCAACGTTGCCAACTGAGTATATCAATTAGTTTTTCCAAATGGCACTGTGTGAGTTTATAGGATATTTGGTATCCTCTAGTGATGGTAAACGACATGTGATGCACAAATACAGTGTTGATACCAATTACCCAATAAACTCAACGTAGTGCCATTTGGAAAAAGAAATAATTGATATACCAAGTTAGCAACACTGATCACCCGCTTACATCATTTCTTATCTCCTATTATCCACTGTATTGATAGAAATAACTCTCCGAAAACTAAATTATATTTTAGTTTGTCGCTTAAGATTTATGGCGAAATATTTACCATTGCACGGAGTCTATTTTAGCCTTTAAGTTGCAAACCCTGTATCTTGAAAATGAAGGGGAAGTCTACCCATGTTCATGTGGACTTTTTTTCTTGTTAGAATGTCAAGATTCACCTCCCAAAGTTTGTAATCATCTTTACATTTTGTATGTAAATTAACATCTTATTATTTACTTGTCAAATTCACAGCGCTCTTAATGTCAAACATTGACGATATCTTCAAATTGGCATTTTCCGCTCATGGAAATTATAGTTGTCGAATTCGTTGTTGTTCTTAGGGTTTAATTAATTCGGTGTGCTAGAAATTAAATCAGTTTAATTCGAATGTATTTACTGGTTTCAGGGTGTCTACCACCCTGGGAAACCTGGAATACTCAGGGAAATTATATAATTTATGAAGGGAAACTCGGGGAAATTTATGAAGTGAACTTGTCCACAGTTGGTAAAAGCACTGCCCCGGCATGGCGGAGGTCGTGGGTTCGATTTCCGCTGCTGACCGGATTTTTTTAATGTGTTAAAATCCTCTATTTTAAATATATCTTCTTTTTTTTTCACTTGTGAAATACCAATAATGTAGATGATGCTTGGACTGAGTGGTGGTAGGATTAATAAAAAATGTAATTACTTATTATTTGCATGTTCCACTATCCTAAGAACTAAGGGAATTTGGAAATGAATTATCATGGAGAACCTGGAAAAGTCAGGGAATTTGAAGTCACGAAATCAGTAGGACACCATGTGGTTTGTCGCATTGGATTACCAGGAAAGATTCGGGGTCTATTTTATCGAACTTCCACTTTTTGCCTCTGATGGAGTGGGGATACAAAACTACCTGTTTAATAAATGGATTCGCTTTACTCAGGTCGACTTGGACTCAGTAACAAGCGTTCTTTCACGATATTGACGGAAACTTGTAGCAGAGTCAGGGCTCATTCTCTTATGAAATAGGTGGTGCGTCGCCTGTGATTGGCTCTTTTGTTGGGCGTGTTCGGATTTACGAATATCGAAGCTCTGAGTGCAAATCACCGTATATTACATCTCCAGAACGCGGTAGATAACTTGTACTGGTATTACCCCATCGCTGCAATTTGGACTATATTTACGCTGTGAAGAAAATAATACATATTTTGACGAGTGCAAGGTAGCAGGTTCATATTGGAAAAAAAGTTACACGTTTAGTAAACTTGATCTCGTATTTTGAAATCTAGAATAAAAATGATTTAAATTTGTTACGACACGTATTTCAGCGGGATTACGTACTTGTTACCTCAGAGAAGTTTGTCGGAGACTGTTCTCTCCTCGGGAAACAGTCTCCCGGCTGGCCCTAATGGCTACATTATATCATTGGTTTGGTTCACTTTAAGGGTGAATGTTTCAAGACTTGTTGATTCTTCGTTTTAGCTGCGGCTGACTGATCTCGAGGAATCTTGGCGTGGATATTTGAAAAGAAGTTAGAAAGCATACCGCTGTCTGAAACTGACCAGTAGTTTTCCTTCTATTACCTGAGCAAGGGAGGATGTGGAAGGAAAAGTTTTTCTTGCGCAAACTTGTGTCATCATAAGAAATTTTAAAACCTAAGTTTCACCCCCTGGTTGCGACTTGGAGTCGTGTTTATCCTACGTATAAAAAATAACTTTTACACACACTGTTTGTCACGAAGGCACAAATACACATATGAGAATATTTAAACATTGAATAGATTCACATAATATTTAAATAATTCTAAAAAAAAAAGAAAAGAAAAGAAAAAAAAAGCATGTAAAAATTAATATTTTATTCGTATTATTTAATTAATAAATTAAAATTATATCAATTATATTCTTGTTATAGACATAAATATATTTACTCTAACACTATTTAAGATACAATGTTTTCACTTCCGCCATCCATATCCTGTTATATTAAACACGCAATATGTATATTTGTAAAATTATCTTCAACGAACCAATTTTCCTTAAATTGACGGCCTTCTGTTGGTGAGTGTTAATGCTTGCTGCCTTCTAATCAAGGTGTCGGGTTCGATACTTGCTGGGGACACAAGCGTTTCAGAGCCTACGTTAAACAGTAGGTTCCGTCCGTACGATGTAATCTTCATCCGATTGACGGCAATGGCAAACCACCATTAGTTCGCTTTGCTCACGGACCTATGGGTCATAGATCTATCTGTCTTCGGGTAGAACACCCGTCATCATCATCAGTTTCCGAGCGCAAGAAATTCTTTTAGCGAGGTCTCAGCTTCGGGATAATTCGTTTAGGGGGTTATAAGTGGACTATATTCAGCTAGGTGCATTAAACAATGTAACATAGGCTTCTTATACTACAATAGGAAAGCCATATACAACAACAGTCAACATACTTGAGAGCCAATGAGGATCGAGAGCACATGTGATATCACAGCGCGAGTGGTTCCGGTGACAGTTACAATTCATTACATCGATTCACTTAAGATTAAAAAAAAAAGATCCGTTACGAACTATCCTGACATTTGTCTGGTATGAGCAAGCTCTTCGAAGATCACTAGTTACAATGCAGATTTGCGCGCCGTTGAAAGGAACCTTCTGTCATGTAACAGTTCAACCACTGTTGTCTATACTGCATATAAATTTTTAGTATTAAGAGAATTACGGGGCACTGGGAAAACGAACCAAATGATTCCTCCATTTTTGGGTTCCAGAAAGCGATTTGGCTAGATCTCAGGTTAACTAAAACTCATTTACGGGGAAATTTTAATTTCTACGAACTCAACGAGGTAGTTCTTTACCTACTTGCCGTCATAGACAGAGTGCTTGTGATCGCCCTGTATGACTCACATATTTAGGTATATGTTGTGATTCCCACTTAATGTTCTTAATGCAGTAAAATTCCTACTAAATGGACGCCCTATGGAATATATGGTGTGTAAATAACATTGCAAAATCGAAGCGATGCTAGACCTCGGGCTGGCCGAGAGTCTCTCTGCGCGTGATCACAGTTTTAATTCCCCTGAGGTCCATTGAGCGGAGTGGTTCAGAGCCCACTTTACCAAACAAAATCTGTAGGTCCCGTCCTTAGAAGCTCACCAGTTCCTTTTCAATTCTCTTCCTCCCAGATACCAAAATTGTGTATAAATTCTTTATGGAAAGGAAGCAAGAAATGTTGCGTCGAAAAGTCGTCTGCTGATCTGAACTAGGGATCGGACCACCCGCGTAAGAATGGTTACTCTACGACTGGAAACTATAAACAACAGTTCCGGCTTTTCTAATTTCCATGAAGTTCTTTTTATTTGTTTAAAAGTACATTGTATTGGCCGCACAAGCTACTGTGGTGTAAACCCGACACAAGTCATGGGCAATGTCCCTCAGCTGCTACTTCAGAAGAGGATCTTACTCTAGGTCAGTGACCGTCAAGAAGTTTTAAGTGACAACCGTTATGTTGCTGTGGCCGTACTTAATAATAACAAAGACAGGATTTCCCGCACAGTTTCAGTTGTTGATCTTAAACCATTACAAAACGCAAATTAATCTCAAGACCCTTCACAAGAAGGCCGTTAAAAAGAAGTGATGCGCTTATTTAAATTACCTATTACACCGAGGTATCTCACGTGGTAGGTCGTTGCCTTCGCATTTGAGTGGTACCAGGTTCGATACCAGCGTCCGACCATCCTGACCTAGTTTTTCCATGGTTTTTTCCTGTCTGTAGGCAAATGTGGGACTGATACTTTCAGCTTAGGCTCTGACTTGACTCCTTTTCGCACCCTTTCCCTTACCACAACCCGGCCTGAGCCATAGATGCTTCAAGGCCATAAATTTATTCGAATTAAATATTCAATCGGAGCATCAAAATTTTCACACAGTGAGATAATCTAAATGTAGATGGAACTTATTCTTCAGTCTATTACAAGAAAGCCTTTACTATCCTCACGCTGACGTCGAATCCACAACCAGCTGGGGAAAACCTTGTTAAATCTTTTGTAGTTTTCAATCGAAACGTTGCCAGTTCTTTTTTGAATATTCTGTTCCTTTTCTCTCTCTCTCTCTCTCTCTCTCTCTCTCTCTCTCTCTCTCGTCGTGCAAGTACATGAGCATTCAATAGTGGACGGGGGAATTACTAAAGTTACAGAAAAAAAATGAAATAGGAGAGAGAGAGGTAAATGGGAGTCGTAAAGACGTGGAAAAGCTATGGTTGGCCCTCCAAATCGCAAATTCCTCATCTCTCCGTACCTGAACACACTTCTCATTACGGCCTCTCCTTTTACGAAATCTTCCGTGTCAGCATCTTGAAAATTCTATATCCTGATTCACTAGGAACAAACATACATCATCTCTATCCTGTCCGCCAACATGAACCCGTCCGTAACTGCATGTAACTCCCTGCACCCTTCCCCCGTTGTTCTTCGGTGCTTCCTTTCACCTTTATTTTCGTTATTGTCCACTCTATTTCCGTTTATCGTCATCTTTATTATTACTATCTCCCCTTTCATCGCTTATTCTTTACTATTCATTGAAGAAGCCTGTCCCCTACTCCCAGTAACCTCCATACTTCCGGCGCCATTTAGTGTTTTTTCGACCTCTTTGGTTATTTTCTCACCGCCATGATCATGCCACTGTTATCTAGCGTCAGTTGGCAACATGGCCTCACCCTATCTCACCAGTCCTCTGCCCGTTTTTTCTCCTATTGTGGGAACACGACTTCAGCGGAACGTTGCCACTTTTTTGTTTAAGAAGTTCATGTAGGCCTGCCTTTGGATTCTCATATGTAACGATCGTGTTTTACCATCGTAAGATACAGCATACGAAGAATAGATATAAGGTGGTCAAATGAGGTAGAAAAAAGGTACTTACATGTTAGGGTGCAATAACTGGTGTACAAAAGGTTCACAAACAAAAGAAAAGTGTCAAGATTTCGCAGAAGCATGTTCAAATAATAGGACTGGTGCTAGGGAGACGCTATGTTTTATACAGGGTGTTGCAAAAAGAAAGCACCGACAACTACCTCACGAGATTTTTGACATGAAAATAAGAACAAAAAAAGTATAGACCATAGAGGGTGCATAAATGCTTCGTTTCGGCGTGTTACCCTCAAAGACCTCAGACCTGCTCTATCCAAAATTGTGCAATGGATTCCCCCAAGGAAAGAAGGGGATTTACGTTGTCCAGAGTAAATAGTTCGTCAAAATATACTTGAATGGAACTACTTTTCGGTAATCACAGTCATCTAACAGGCAATGACAGTCTCTTTTACTGCTAAATACTTCGAACGTTCGTTAAAATCTACACAATTCTTATTCCTTTTGTTTGGAACAAGTTTTTTTTTGTTTTTTTTTTAATACAAATCGCCTTGCAAAGAAGACCTCTTTGAGATATTAAGTTGGCGCAAACGAATTATTGAATTATTGTTGGTCGAAAGATATCAAAGAAAAGGTTATTTTATTTGAGAACAAGCAGTAGCTAAACTAAAAACCCAAATCATTTCATAATGTCACAAACAGTTCTTACCATATCTATCTATCATTTCCAGTTTCGTCATTTCTCATAATTCATCTAAGAATTGTCCCAGCATTTCTCTTAACTCAAATTATAACATTATTTAGGGACATCTTTATTTAGGAGTCTTCTTTTCATAAATCTTCCGTTTTACAGTAAGCAATAATGTCAACAACGTTTTAAATAAAAAAAATGAAATATAAGTAAATCATATCTTTAATAAACAAGGCGAAACATATTCTCTTTGTTTTATAACATTTTCTGATTTTTTAATTCTGTTCTTTGATTAGTTGAATTTTACCATCTGTCAGAAAATCATCCCTTTCGACTCATCTTTGCTTCAGAGACTTTCTGGGAATCCCTTGCGCCTATATTGCAAAAATTTGGAATATGCTTTTTTTTTTTTCTTCTTTTTTGATAGAGCAGGTCAGAAGTCTTTGAGGGTACCATACCGCCTTAGCTCTATTGTTAATGTTATTGGAACTAAAGTTCATTTTCCCACGCTTTCGGAAGCCTGTAGCGCCCGAAATGAAGCATTTATGCACCTTCGATGGTCTAAACTTTTTTTTTTTTTTTTCATATCCGGTATCTCGTGAGGGGAGTTTTGTAATAATATTTAGCTGATGTTCCTTGCGGACTAACATTTACTTAACGTGATCAGAAAAGTCTGGCTATGCAGTTTGGAATATAAGACCTGAAAACCCGGAGGTCAGGGAAAATCAAAATATAAAGTGATTGTTAACCGGGTATACATGAGAACGGTAAGGGCCACGGTAGTTCAGTCGATAGAGCGCTCACCTCTGGTGCTAGGGTCGGATCGATCCCTGCTCATGCCATGTGGGCTTTGTGGTGGACAAACACGCGGTTTCTCGGGGTTCACCCGTTTTCTCCCATTTTCTTCATTCCAATTCATCCATACGGTCTGAACCATAGTTGCCTAAAGGTCTTAAAATAAATTCACATGAGAACGGCAAGTTTTAATTTAAGGTAATTGAAATTAAATATTTACTGGTAGATAGTATTTCGTACGGAGTTTATTCTTATCTGAGTGGTGAACGGTCACTCCTTCGGGTTCGATATGCATGGATTGTTCGGTGTTCAGTACACAACATTTACTGTGAACAAAAGACTCCTAGCAAATGGGCTGTAAAACCAAATGTTGATACTGCTCAGTGTAATAGTTCATAACTGTGTGTGTGTGGGGGGGGGGGGGGGTTCGTTTAAGGTCTTAAGAGAATTTTTACATGAATACAGGGCTGTATTCTGTTAGACCAGGCAAATCTTAGGACTGTCTTTATTTTATTTTTTTTTAAAAAGTGGGGGCGTGGCCTGTATCTTATCCGAAATATTCGCTCGCAAGAGAAGTCACGACTAGCGATGAGTAGTGAGAATTTTCTTGGCGAAAGTGAGAATAAAATAATAATAAAAATAAAAGACGTTCTTTTCGTAAACAATTCGTGCTAAAAAGTCACTTTATAAATTCTTGAATTGGCGTGCCCCATGCTTTTTTTTTTTCAGCCACGCATAAACAAAATTATTTTTTACTTTTTAGTGCGAATTGTTTAAAAAAAAAAAGTATGTCTTCAAAATTATTATTATTATTATTTTCGAGTTACTTCGGTGTTCGGATACATTTTCTTAAGATAGTGTTTTGTAACCAGCCAAACTCATTATCGATGCAGACTAGTGATTATTTTAGGATAAAGTAGCTCATATTAAAATATATATATATACTTTTAAAATAAATAAATAAATATATAGAAATATATCGAAGTAACAATGGAACATTGTATTGTCACACGACTTACGTCGCTGGGCAAAATTTCATCATTATATGATGTCGGGAAATGAATTAAATGAACCTTGCTAGATTTGAGGACACCAGGAATTAATGTGAACTAAAGAAAAGAATGTAACAAGTCTTATCAGGAGCCTTGGTATAAACTTAGACAGGGTGTCTATTGACCTGGAATTCAATTTTAGGACTAGAAAACCTGGAAAAAGCCTAGAATACAAGCAGAAACGTGGAATTTTTTTTGAAGTTATTATTTTAACTTTTAAAGTGGCAACACGTGGACGAGTCAAGGAATCATATCGCTTACCTTTTGATTTCACGATAATCTGATTGGTTGGGTTGAAGTTGCATCCTAGCGTTCGATCCTGCTTCGGGATCATTTTCAAGGTAACATGGTTTAAAGAAAAGTTAAAAAGAGAAACAAAGCTCTCTCTCTCTCTTCTAATATGATTCAGTACTTTGGTTCTTATGTTACATTACATTTTGAATTTAAAGAAAATCATACCGAGCCGCCGTAGCTCAGTGGTAGAGCGTTGGCGTAACATTCGGGAGGTCGTGGGTTCGATTCCAGCGGCCGACCATCATGACAGGTTTTTCCATGTTTTTTCGGGGATGGCACCTTGAACATAGGTCCTGGCCGATACCTTCTCGAATCCTTTCCCCTCCCCATCCCGGCCTAAGCCTTAGATGCCTAAACCCATAAATAAAATTCAAAAGAAAATCATTTTAAACTCCTAAGGACACCACTATTATGACTCACCTTACCTTAAGACAGCGTTTCTCCACGTGGGGATGTATGTAATAGCCTCCTGAAGACTTCAACATACAGAGTGAAACGAAACTGCTTATTATAAACAAGAAAATTAATTTTGGGAGTCGCCGGCCAGACGGCATGGCAAAAGAAGGATCGTGGCATAAAAAAGGTTGAGAAACGCTTCCTCAAGGTAAGGGTTTTTAATGTCATCCTCTTGAGTAGCTGCTTCCAAATTAATTGCTAGACCTTTCGGAGCAGCTCTCGGTCCGTCTTCAGGCCATCGTAGAGATGTAATTTAAGTGTGGGTGTTTGTATTATTAGATCGTATATAAAGTAGTGTAAATATTATGACCCTTCCCTCAAATTTACTTAAATACATTCTTCTTAGGCTTCCACTTATTTATTCTAGGTTTCCCCTTTTTCGAATTTTAACACATCTGTGCTTACCTGTACATAATATTTTCGACAATTTTTAATACTCGAACAGGAATTTATTGTAAATATAGATTTTACCTACAAATGGCAGATATTCAGTGCCAATTCTTTCAATATGGCTACTCAGACTACCTTCTTTTACAAGTCTTAGGCGTCTAGCAAGTGACAGCGGAGCACTTTAAAAATAGTGGCTGTTACAATTGGGCGTTTCGGTTAAGAATTGAATTTTATTAATGACCTTTAGGCATCTAAGGTTCAGGCCGTTTCGGTTAAGATACAATACAGATATTTCCACATACATACATATACATATTTCTTTAACTTCACATACAATGTAATATCACGGAAAACTACAGACACACTTAAATTACATCTCTACGACGGCCTGAAGACGGAGCGAGTGCCGCTCCGAAAGTTCTAGCCAATTCATATTTAAGTAACTACCATTAGAAACCGTACTTGAAGGCGAGTCATAATTCAGTTGAATTTGACTCAGTTTGATCTATTGTGTTTAGGCGACTTTGGGTTAGTCGTGTAATTGATAAAATAAACTTATTTTGCTTGTTTGCGAAGAAAAGAAAATGTTATAAATTGATAATACACGATACGAATACATTCGTGTAAATAAAAATAACTGGCCATTCCTTATCCAAGAAGTACGAGCAGTAAAATGTAGCCATGTGAATTAAAGTGCGTTTCGAAGTGGGGTTTTATATGCACATTAATCCTTCATTTTAAACTTTTTTTAAAACATAAATTTCGAGTGTTTGAAAATAAGGTGTTGAGAAAGATATACGGGTCGAAACTGGACGAGATGACTGGGGAATGGAGCAGACTGCATAATGAAGAACTATACGACTAACCATATGTTGTAAGAATAATGAAATCGCGATGACTAAGGTGGGCAGGCCATGTAGCTCGGATGGGGGAGAAACTAGGATTATATTCCATCGTGGTTGGTAAGTCGGAGGGAAAGAGACCTTTGGGAAGACCGAGACGACGTTGTGAGGATAATATTAGAAGGGATCTTCGAGAAGTAGGTGTTCGTGATGAAAACTGGCTTGATCTTGCTCAGGATAGAATCCTGTGGAGAACGTTCGTTACTGCGGCGATGAATTCGCGAGTTCCGTAAGCCGTAGAGTAAGTATGAAAAAAGGAGTATTGGTTAGTTTTACTAAAATTTTCCTAAACACTTCTAAACTTTTTTTTTTCCGTTGAAAGTTTATTAAAAGATATGAACCATACATTTAGGTTGTACCAGTTTTTGTTACTGCACAATTTTCTCAACTGAACTTCTGGTAGGCAATATTCTACTTTATTTTTTTTGTTTGAGATCTCTCGTAAATGTACAGTTTAGTTAGTACATTACCTTTTTTTTTTTTTTTTTTTATAATCTACAATGACTTAAGGTTAATGTAAAGCCAAGATCTCCGACAAAAGATGGCAGCACTATCTCCGTAAATGTCTAATGTGTTTTTATCCTTGCACGAAATGTCCATGCTGCTCGTACAAATTCAAGCCTAGGGAGTTCTATCCGTGAAGATTTTTTATTTTATTTCTTGTTCATTGTTGAAAGAGCTTCATTTTTGTAGGTTTAAATATCCATAACAACGATGAAACGATTTCAACAATGAACAAGAAAGAATAAAAATCAGCACGGATAGAACTCTTGAATTGGTTATGAACTTTCTTCCCTGAAAGTTAGAACTCTCTAGGCTTGAATTTGTAGGAGCAGCATGGAAATTTCGTGCAACGATAAAAATACATTACACATATCCGAAGTTGGTGCTGCCATCTTCTGTGGGAGAGCTTGGCTTTACATTGTCCTTAAAGAAATATATTTTTGATATATCGTTGTTTTAATGGATAAGCATTTTTGTGTTTGTTTGCAGTAATGAAACTGTTCTAAATTAGTAACCTGGATAAAGAAGAAAACGTGGAATTTCAAAATTAACTGTTAGGGCGACCCCAGTACTTTCAGGAACTTCAATTTTACCCTCACTCTGGTCCTTTGTGGTCTATCCGCTTTGAAAGTTGTTGTGTTTCTAGTTCGAATCCCTTGAGTCATTAACAAGACTTAACAAGTTTTGTAGTGAAGCTAAAGATATTAGTGAAACCCCTAATTAAATTTTCCTGTATGGGTTCAGTTGAACGGAGTGGTCCGGAGTCCACTTTATCAAAAACTGTTGGTCCCGTTCTTCAAGGCTCACCAGCTCCTTTAGGACGTTAATAATTCAATCAATCCGAATTGTTTTTATTTATGAACTTGAGACAGCTCAGGCTTAAACCGGGATAGGGTAGGGATTAGGATGTTAGAAGATAGGTACCATCCGGCATTGCCTGATTATGACTGAGGGGAAAATCTGAATGCTATATGTCTAATTTCACTTAGACAAGAATACCGTAAAGGCTGTAGGGTGATCAGATTGAAAACGGCTAGGTTAATCGTTATCTCTGATTTCTCTGAGGCGCTAGCCTGAATTAAGACACAACTAAAATAAAGGTGTCCTTAAAAAGTCTTTCGGGTGGCAAAAAATAAAAAAAAAGAATATCTTGGGTTTATTCCCACGGCACATAAATTCGCTCCCAAAACTGAAAAATACGGTCTTCCAATTAACTAATTTGTTTGTTTGTTTCCTTCCTACATTTTTAGTATTGTATGTAAGTTCCGCAAAGAAAACTACTGCATTCATTAGAATAATAAGTAATATCATCCATAATTTATCAACGGAAAACAAAACAAAAATGTACTCTTTGAGCCTTTGTACACGGATCTGCATAAATTTGGTAAGAAACGTTAGTCCTGATGTGTTGACAAGTTTCAATCGTAGTTACAGTGTACGAAGTCAGTTTTCTGTGAGAAGGGGATTTCTAAAAAACTGGAATATTGAGTTATTTTGAGTACAATTAATGAAAAATAACCTCTTAGGAAGAAGGATACTCAGAATTCAGTATAACAGCTTACATTAACGTCCCGTGCTAGCGAAGCCATAGCAAAAGGGACCTTATAGTCCCGCTCATGGTGTCAGTCTGTCCGCGTAGAGAGATGCTTGAAGTATCCTCGTGGTATCAGTCTGTCCGCGTAGAGATATGCTTGAAGTGTCCTTATGGTGTCAGTTTGTCCGCGTAGAGAAATGCTTGAAGTGTCGTTGGAAAAGTCTTGGCTAGACTAGCTGTCGCCGGAACAGTGCAGCAGTTCAGTGTTGCCAACCCATTTAAAAAAAAATAAAGTATTCAAATTGCTTCCATTCAGTTCATAAACATTATTGGACACAGTAGAAAAGTACTGTCGGTTTTCCCGTACCTAAGCACTGAAGTCGTCAGTGTTGCCAACCTATTGTATAAGAAATTAATGCTTGCATTGTTAAAATTCTTAAGAACTCAAGGGACCGGAGCCTTCGCTATCTTGGGTAGAATCGCAACTCTTGTTTCATTATTGAATGTTTTGCAGAAGTGGGCTTAAAAGACTTTTCGAGTTTTGTGTAATAGTCTGCTACCAAGGCTGGAATGATATAGTAGTCTTTGTTCAATGGTTTCAGAGCGAGTGGTCACAAGTGAATATAGATTTAATAAGATAGATTTTATCGCAATAGAACGATTACGATTTTATAGGGAATCTGGGCCGATAAGCTTCTGTTAGAATGAGATTACCGGCATTACTTCATCTGGCGCAATGTGTGGTTTTATAGAAAACTAGAAATTCACTTTTCGTATTGATATTCATTAGACTCAAGTGGATAGCTATCTAGAAAGGTTTGAGCATGTCTATACAGCTCAGCGGATTCTAGATTCACACAAAAGGGTTACTCTCTTAACTTTGATGGGATCTGAAGCATACGAAACTGTAAAAGAAACTTTTGCGCGGGAATTACTGGCTTACAAAACGTGTGAGGAAATCAAAGCTAAGTTGAAAGAAAAATTTGATTCCAAGTCTACGGAGATCGTTGGGAGGTATACGTTTCATTTGATTAAGCAAACTGAAATACAAACGATTTCTGGTTTTGTAAGAGTAGTAAAACAACAAGTAATAAAATGCGAGTGTGGAGAATTCAGAGATCAATTTGTACTGGGGTTATCGGATGAAGCTGTTAGCGGAACATAACTTAACATGCTCCAGGGCTATAGAAATGACGTCTCTGGTGGAACAGGTTCATTCAGAGGCACAAGGGATTCGACAGTTTAAGATCAGGGTGTCTACCACCCTGGAAAACCTTGAATTCTCAGGGAATTTTATAAATCTGCAAAACTCAGGGAAATCTATAATTTATGACGGAAACTCGCGGATATTTCTGAGGTGGGCCTGTCCAGAATTGATAAGAGCATTGCCCCGGCAAGGCGGAGGTCGTGGCTTGGATTCCCACTGCTGACCAGATTTTTTTCAATGTGTTAAAATCCTCTGTTTTAAAGAAATTATCTTTTTATTTCACTTGTGAGATAGCAATAATGTACAAGATGTTTGGACTGGTGGTGGTGGGATTAACAAAAAATGTCTTTGCGTATTATTTACATGTTCCACTGTACTAAGAACTCAGGGAATTTTGAAAGAAATATCATGGAAAACTCAGGGAATTTCAAGTCACAAAATAGACACCAGGGTAACCAGTATTCCTGTACATTTTTCAATATGTTTCCGTAGACAGAATATTTATGTACAGAAAAGTAATGCCGTGTGAGGATGTCCTAAGTTTGAATGTGTTGCTGCTTTTACATACGCTATCGAAATATAGATTACAGTATTAAACGCAAAGAAAAGCGTTTGTTGCATTATTGGCATTTATTTTTTTAAAAAAGGAGTAAAACATCTGCAGTTATACAAAAAGGGGAAAGTTGAATAGGAGCGAAACTTCAGAAATTATCCCAAAAATGATCTAAAAGCGGAGACAGGAACAGTAAACCTCAAAGCATCGAAGAATACATAATAAAATATAAAAATGCTTCAGTTTTACTTAAATTATAATCGGAACCGTTCACTGACTGTCAGAAAGCTGACTAAAATTTCCTGAAGTTTCTAGCCCTAGTCTTATCCAGAGACTGTCAAGTGACAAACCGCCTCCGTACAATACCCATCGTCGTTAACTTTGTGAGCCCAATAGATTGTAAGTGGTAGGTGAGGCACAGAGGTGTTTATCAAGAGGACATTCTCGTAGCAAATCCTCGTTATTTCAAGTACAAACAGGAGCAGGTCGGTAACCAACATATAAGGTATAAATTATACACCTATTACCTGTTTGTAAAAGAAACTCTTGGGGTTTCTTGTAGCGCACATTTTTTCTGTGGGCGCAGTTCTAGTTTAGCCTAGTTTTTACCCTTTGAAATGAACTCTGGTTTAGGGATGTACCGATACTCGATACCGATACTTTTGGACACATTTCCTATATACAAAAATAGAAAACAGAATTTCATATTACGTTACACACAGAAAATATAGATTATCAAATTAAGTACCGAACTGTCCTTTGTACACCTGGGCACTTTGGGAGATAAAGGCGGCTGAGCATGGGACTGACCAGTGACCACCCACTTCACCTTATGCCATAGGTCGAGAATATGTGGAGTTCCCCATGCGTCGTTCCCGGCGCGTGCGCGTTGTACAGGGAACTGTTCTAATATGTAAGTAAAGGCTAAAGGGAAAATACTGACAAAGTGAGCGTAGAGTGGTTCACTTGCAAAGCATTTGTTCCTAATCGAAACCTCTGACTCGTTTGAGATCAGAAATTCGAATCCCGGGTGTGCCTTCCTGACTGAAGTTACCTTTGGTTTTCCTTCAGTTACTACGACTTCTTTCTAACATGAGCTACTATTTTGGCATGGAGGACTAAAAATATCCTTTGAGTAGTGCAAATCAAAGGCTTACACATGCATAAAGAAATCGATAATCATTTAGACGAATTTTAAGTCTAAAGAGACCCATGAAAGATGAGTGTCACTGTTGTTAATATTAAACAAATTAAAAATAATTCGAAAATGTATCGGCAAGTATCGGTGTCCATTTGCCGATACCGGTACTTCAAAAAGTGGCCGATATCACCGATACCGATATATTGGTACATCCCTAGACTGACTACGTGCCTCCCATTTCCGTAGAGGCATTTTTCGTATCCTAGTGAGGTGCTGGATGAATGAGAGTTTGATATTCTTGTGCAAAAAGAACACGAGTGGTGGTTCGCCGTTGGAAGTTGCATGTGCAGTTTCCGACCTCTCATTATGCGTGAAATTAGTTCCGGAGGGTCTTGGAACATCTCAGATAAACTGGAAAGTGTCTGTCTGAGTGAGGTTTTATATTATGACTGCAAGTTTTGTTATTTCTTGATTAATAATCTGTTTTCACGAAAGTCTCAATCAAAAAGGAGACTTGAAATGAGCATTTCATCCGCACGCTGTCCTGTCTCCACTGGAGTTTTATCCAAACATACCGTTCCGTTAATTTTTTGTTTTGATTTGGCGGCTGAGATGGTTCGCTAAAACTAGTATTGCAGATTCGATCTAAAGTAATTTTATTTCAATGCGTTAGGTTTTTGTTTTTTAATTTAATTTGTAAGGCCTTTAGTCAATGGCAGAACTCCGAGAAAACCTATTTCATACGGTGTTTGTCCACCACTAAACCCACATGGGACGAGCAGGGTTCGAACCGACGACCCCAAGCACCAGATGTGAGCTCTGTACCGTTGAGCTACCGCAGCCCCTGTTAGGGTTTTGGTATTTGTGGTACAGTTAAGATGTTGGTTGAAAGCCTTACAACCACGTCGTCTCGTGCCTTCTGTGAGGGCCTCTAGTGTTTTTGGTAGAGGGGCGCAAGATCGTTTGTGCCGTACGATCTTACGCCGGAGAACCAACTTACACAGTATTTGGTCGACTGTGTGTACGCGGCTGGTGTACTCGAATGTGCGTGTTTTCCTCGTTCCTTTGGAAGTTAACAAATGCTTGACTAAACCTGACTTGGCAAACCCCTTGCTATTTCTGGAATCATTATAGCGAGACGCTTGCCGAGTACTCTTTAGTAAATCATATCTTAAATTCGGGATACTGAGAAGTTGTGTCCCGTCGCGATTGCAGACAAATGGCTCGCCAAAACTGATTTGGCAAATACCTTACTATTTCTGAAGCCATGATAGTGAGATCCTTGCCGGGTACTCTTCAGCTAGCTGTTTGCTTAGTTACTTGTGTCGGACGCACGAGAATTGTGTCTGTATATGAGTGTAAATACTTTTAGAACATTGAAAAATGTAGTCATAGATTCAGTGATAATGAAAGAGTATTGTTAATAAAATATGGTATTTGTTGTACTTCGTTGCGCGGTTTGTACATTGATACTTGACGATTGTTAGCTGTGCTAGTTGTACAGTACAACAATGCAGTTTGTTTGAACTGAAAGTTTTTTGTTTTTTTCAGACTGACAAGGCTATACACTTAACTTTATTGTAAAACTACATTGTTCTAACATCTTCCTCAGACGAAACACGAATCAACACTCGGAGGTTGTGTTAATTTGTGTTCCGTCTGAGGAAAATGTTAGAACATTGAAACTGAACGCTTGCTGTGTAGTTTTACAATAAAATTAAATGTATAGCCGTGTTAGCATGTTTTAATTAAATTAAGTATGGATACAAGGCCTCAGTATAATTTTATCTTAATTTTTATAGCGTCAATATGTTCAAATTCCGAAAATCAGACGTCATTTATATTAAGTCTGTATCATCTGTATGTAGACAGTGTTCGAAAGAATATACGGGATCTAAACTAGACGTGGGGTAATGCATGACTGGTCGCGTCACGGGCCGTTGTCAGAAATAATGAATATAACTAGTAAATCAATCAGTCTGCGGTCGAAACCAATAGCTAAAAGCTATAACACACACAATTTAATATAGCCTTTATCTTTCCGCGGACCGGACAAAATAACATGCGGACCATCTGTTGCCTGCTCTAAAGCATTCAAGGGATATTATTTGAATACAGCTACCATCCAGTGTGGTTATCTCTGTGTTTGGACAAAATTCTGACAAGTCATTGAGACTGAATTCTGTGATTTCATGACTTAGTCCTTTTTATCAAGCAAGTTGTCGGAGGTTGTGACCCAAAATTTTTGCTCAAACCTATCCAGAATTCATGATAATTATTATTTTTTTCCTAAATGGAAGTTTAAATTAATCACTATCGTACTATCTGCTCTCTTTCATTCAAACTGCGGTAGAAAATAAGTTTAGTTTAGGCACAGTAAGAGATGTTACAAGCTGCTTAGCCACACTGACTATAGTTATTTGTAATGAAATACAGCCAACATCTTTTGTCTATCACATGTTATTTCATTATTTGGCTATTTTTCAACTTTTCCGCGTTTAATTTTTGTAACCTACAAAAGCTGAGCCAGTTAATCCAGCTGTAACATCGCTGGATTAACCTAAAATTGCAAATTATAGCTTAAAAGTAGTTTTTAACCAAAAAGAAAACATGAATTCAGGATGACTCACATTACGTAGTTTTCGAAATTAAATGAAATCAGTCGGCTGTTGAGCTTCTATGTTACATTTTTTTTTAAATTTGATTTATGGCCTTGAGGCATCTAAGGCTCAGGCCGGGATAGCGGAGGGTAAAGGATTCGGGAAGGTATCGGTCAGGGTCTATGTTAAAAGTGTCATCCTAGCATTTGCCTGGTGTGACTGAGGAAAAACCTCAGTCAGGATGGTTGGCCGTTGAGATCGAACCCGGACCTCCCGAATGCTACGTCGATCTGTTACATTCGTTTCAACTCCTGTGATTTGGTTTCGAAAATATACTAATTTTTAAAAAATTTGAAAGCAAAATGTAAAGTGAAAAAGAATGTAATATCTGCTACAAATCCAGTCGATATATTTGTAGTATATTTCCACGTTCATTTAAAGGTTCGTTCTAGCTTTCGTTTACTTGTGTCAATATTCAAGGATGTCTACCACCCTGGAAAACTCAGGGAAATCTATAATTCATGAGGGAAATTCAGGAAAATTGATGAGGTGGACCTGTCCACAGTTGGCAAGGCGGAAGTCGTAGGTTCTATTCCCATTGCTGACCAGATTTTTTCACTTGTGAAATACCAATAATGTAAAAAATGCTTGGACTGGGTGGTGGTGGTAGGATTAAAAAAAAAGTGTCATTGTCTATTATTTACATGTTCCTCCAACCTCCAACACAAATCTAACGTAGACATTTTGAATTCTCTTGACTTAGAAAACATAGACACTCAAAGAAAACTTTGACTTAAAATTTCTTTACAAAATAATGCAGGGTGAACCAACGCTCTTTTTCCACTTTTTTCCCTACGAGTACTCAGACAAAATGCCCGTTCCCAACATCATTTCTACCTCTCAAAACTGTGATTGTGTTTGGTCCAGCGATCTCTTGTATACAGATTATCACATTTTTACAATACTCTTCCTTTGCCACCAGACTTCTCTATCGGTATAAGTAAATTTCTACAGGCTTGTTATATGAATCTGAAAAAACAAAATTGATCTTATTTCTTATTGTATAATTATTTGTTGTAATTATTATTTTTATTGTTATATCACATTGTTACAAGAATAGTGTAAAATGGCGTTTGCTGTATCCGTGCCAACTTCTAATAAATAAAAATAAATAGTTTCACCATACCAATAACTCAGGGAATTTCAAGTCTCAAAATCAGTAGACATAGGGATGATGAATCAGAATGTCTACAGAGTGGAAAGCGATAAGCAATAATACCTTTCAGTAAGACGTTCAAATGTACACAGTCCGACAATTAAGTAATGAGACTGATTTTATTCTGACGAAACAAACAAAAGTAATTGAATAATACCTGTTTATTATTCGAAGTACATCCCTTCTGCATCAATACAACGAGTGACACGATCACACAAGGAGTGGAATGACTTCTGCAACTCAGTTTGTGGTATGGCCCGTAATGCCGCTGTCACAGCTGCTTGGATGTTTTCAACCCTGTCGTAAAGTCGTCCTTTCAATGGCAACTTCAGCTTAGGGAACAGGAAATAGTCACAGGGGGACATATCTGGTGAGTAGGGGGGATGATTTTCAGCACACACACTTGTTTTGTGGCCAAATATTCCGCAACAAGTACTGCTCGGTGAGCTGGAGCGTTGTCATGGAGAAGGAACCAGCTACCTGGGGTTGAGTATTCAGGCCGAACACGACGTATTCTCTTCAACAAACGCTCCAAAACACCTAAATAAAACTGAGCATTAACTGTGTGACCTTCTGGTACAAATTCATGATGAATGATACCATTACTGTCGTAGAAACAAATGAGCATTGTCTTCACCTTTGACTTTTGGAGACGAAGTTTCTTTCCTTTTGGAGAATCTGCAGACTTCCATTCGGCACTCTGACGTTTAGTAGCTGGATCATAACGAAAACACCAACATTCGTCTTCTGCAACAATGTACAGAAGGAAAATTTTCTTCCTACGGGCAGTTGCAATGATGTCACGGGCGTAATCAACACGCGCTTGTTTCTGTTCATCAGATAATGAGTGTGGCGCAAACCGCGCTGCGACCTTCTTCTTGCCTAAATCTTCCACTAAGATCTTACGAATTGTCTCCCTGTTAACATCAAAGTTACCTTCCATCATTCTCACAGTCACACAACGATCTTCTTGCACACGTTCACGGACCTTTTCAATCAGTTCCTCGTTACGAACAGAAATTGGACGACCCGGCCGAGGTTCATCGTCAATCGATTCCACACCACTTTTAAAACGTTCATACCATGTAAGTATCTGTGCACGAGACAAACAAGTATCACCATACACTCTCCGCATCAACTCAACATGACTATTAGGCGAACAAGATGTGTTGCATCCTGAACAATCTGATTTCAAGATATCCAACAGTCATAGTATCGACAAGTTGCAGTGTGTCAGCCAGATACTGTACAGGAACAGCGACAGACGGATAATGAAGTAAAATCTGAGTTAATTGACACAAAGTTGGACCAATGATATAATAAATTCCTAAAGCCAATAGTCGCTTTTAAAGATCAACCGTTTACGTTGGAGAGGATTATGTTAGATACTGACTCGTTACAGCCTGATAGCTTTTATTCTGCACATGAAGAGTTGGAACAGAGTTCGCAGAGGTCTGGAATTAAAGTAGAAGTAATGAAAAGACAAAATAGTATTGAAATTAAAGATAATTTTACGCAAGCTATTAGTAGAGGACTATTCTGAGATGCCTCAACGAAACCGATACATTTTAAAGGATCAGGAGATCCAAACTGAATGTGTTTTGGGTCGACCAGTTAAGATGGTAAACGTTGCCTGTCAGTCAGAAGACTCAAGTTTATACCAGAATTGTTTTGACGTGATAACAGATCATAAAAGTAACGAAGAGCATACTGTTGCTTTGGAAGTGGATTTGACTACGGAATTGAATGCACATGAGGGGTTGCCTAACATTGTAAATAGACCGGATGGGTTGTCCAGTAGAATTGTTGCAAAATAATAAGGACACGGAACAGCAAATAAGATATGGCATGCCAAAAGGGTAATTTTGAAAAAGCTATAAAGCATTATCGAAGACTTATCGAAATAGATGCCAAGAATAGCAAGTCTTTATGATAGATTTCCTGCTCTATTAGAACTGGTATGATAGATTTCCTGCTCTATTAGAACTGGTATGATAGATTTCCTGCTCTATTAGAACTGGTATGATAGTTTTCCAGCTCTATTAGAACTGGTATGATAGTTTTCCAGCTCTATTAGAACTGGTATGATAGTTTTCCAGCTCTATTAGAACTGGTATGATAGATTTCCTGCTCTATTAGAACTGGTATGATAGATTTCCTTCTCTATTTTAACTGATATGATAGATTTCCTGCTC